>UELU01140062.1:0-121793 GCA_900490025.1 Megastigmus dorsalis | reverse complement strand
TATATATACATATATACATATATACATATATATTTATATATATTATATATTTACGGTTCACATCTCACATCGCCTCATCGACGATCACGGCGTATTTTTCTCGATTTTTTATCGTATTGTCGATATTGCCTCGACGTGTTTCTTATAAAAAATTTACGCCTGCCGAGTACGCGCGAGAGACGTAAAGAGAAAAGCATACGCGGAAGGTGGAAAAGATTTTCGAACTACTCGTGCGACTGTCAGGACATTGTAGAATCTAGATGAAATTTAGCAACGTATTATAGTTTATTGAATTGTTTTTTCGAGCGAGTCTTTTACCATTATGGACTTTCGAAACTACGATAACTCGTCCTTGTTTATTATATCCTATTAGATGTGGGCACTTTTCGTTACGTCAAAGTGTAATTTCGATGTTTTTATGGTTTGTAACAAAGCATTTTTGATGGTGCTATTTTAATTCTATTGTTAGCATACGATATTTCATGAAAGTGACTTGATAGACAGAATTTGTTGAACAATATCTAATCTCTACTTTGTAAGATATTGTGGATTATATATATGTATATATATATATATATATATAGTCTGAATATCAAGTCCGAAATAGAATCAAACAGCCATTTATGATTAATAACGATGTGATAGTCATTAATAGAAAACATAAATGTTTCTTACACTCTGGTGATGTACAGTAATACTACCAATGCCAATCAAAACCAGTTATTTACCAAAAAATAATTCGCGTAACAATTAAACTCTAACTGGCAAGAAAGTAATAACGTGCATTCATGTTCAATGACAAAAATTATCATACTCCCTTACGAAACAATAAAAGTAAAAAATATAATACTAGAGTCACTTTTATGAAAGGTTTTACAAAAAAAAATGTTAGGATTCGTAAAGGAAAAAAATAACAAAATGTGCCCATGTCTGCCTATAATTGATGTAAGTGAAACGTCTATAGCGACTTTAAAATAGAGACGTTTTAGCTCGACGAATGCCAAACATTTCGAATAAAATTTTAATGAAGTAGCATTTGTTCAATTGTAAAAGTTTATCCGTGTAGATTCTTCAACGTCGTCGATATTCCCTTACAGAAGTAAAGAAAACGCTACTCTTCTATGTAGTATTTCGTAAATCACGTGATTTACAGTATCACAGAACGATACCTTTTTCGTACTTGGAATTATCTACGTTTCATTTTTACGTTCTTTTTTCCGAACAATGGTTATCTCCTAAGAATAATTTATATAGTTGTATAATCTACAGTGTATTCTTTCCATTAAAAACAAATATTGTTTTGATTTAAGTTATTTTGTAAAATTGTAAAGATAAAATTAGTTATATACGGTAAATATGAATGGATAAATTGAAAAATAACTTTTAAGTGAGTTGAACATTTTGTAAAACGATATTTTACGAAAGTTAGTTATGAATATCCAGATTCTCGCTGTTTTAAAAAAAACGTGTCAAAAGATTTTTGTATGTACTTTACTTACATTTAAGTATGAAGTGTTAGACTCGACACTCTCTTTTATAAATACTATAAAAAAGTGGATTCTTTATCTTACGAAACTTGTGTTTTGAAATAAATTCTGTTTCTGCGGCTCGCTTTTATATTTTTACGTATACTAATAACTTTTATAAAAAATAAAATATTTTGTTACCTATTACTTATACAAATAGTTAACGTTTAAGAAAACAAAAATAAAAAGATGAGCAAGTCATATACAGAAAAAAAAAACGGCGTAGAGTTTCACCCATTTGAAGAGGAATCCGTTGAATCCAGCCAAATTATAACTACATTGTAAATAAATTATGCGACGAGAGTATCTACTAATTAGTGTTTTAAAAAGTAAAGAATTTCATCTGTAATTGTTTTTTGCCTGTAAATTATCAGATTGATCGAGTCTGCATATTTACGAGAAATGGGATGAGATGGAGCGAGCTGCAATGAGAAATAAAGAAACAAGGGTTAAAGAGATGACCTTGATTGTATTTTATCTTTCCATCCCTTGCATGTTTCTTTTATTAGTTTAGTATAAAATATTAATGTAATCAATTTTATTTCAATAAATTTCGAGTAGCAGTGATATTTTATTATGAACTTTGTTGACCAGTACTTTTTAATAAAAATAATTTTGGAAAAAAGTCATTTGTAATATTTTATTTTGTATTTGAGTTTGTCTTTTTTTACCATATTTTTATTATTCTCAAAGCAAATAGTCTATATAGGTATAAAAGGCTAGATTGATCTTCGCAAAACCAAGCTATGCTAATTTTTATTTTGTCTTATAACAATCATTAACTTTATCACATCAGTGTCACTGCTGTCCCGAACCTTGCGACAAGCATACTTGACATTGCGTAGATCAAATATAATTTGCTAGATTCAGGTGTTCTCTCGAATCTAGAATCCGTGTTTTGGCTCTTACTTCTTTAGTCGCAAGTCGAAATTCTTTTAACTAACCAGATTTAATTCGGGCATAGAAATTTTAATAGAGTCATTAATTCAAATAAGTGCTTACCAGTGGGCACTTGTCTGGGTGTTGCGCTAATGGTACTCGTATGCACGATCTTGCTCGTAATTATCGCCATAGTATTGAAACTGCGATGATGGGTCGTGCAACTCGACGCTCTGGATCTCATTGTGTGGGTACGGGACTGTAAGAACGCAATTAAATGATCTCACAGTATCCATCAAATTATCTGTTTAATTTGTTTTGGTAGAGTGTGAAAGCGAAACGCATATAACGCTCTGATTTCCAATTTTTATTTCTTTTATTTAGAACGTATATTAACAAAATTGTTATTCTTGTATTAATAATTATCAATATTATCTTTATAGAAAAATATTAACCTGCTTCTAAAGTGATGTAATGCTGTCCATTTTCATGACTTACTTCGTTGGCATGGACTTCATGATCTTCTGTAAGTTAAGTTATTAGACAGTTGCATTAATTGGACATAATTAATTCGAGATCATCTTTATTGCTAGTATTAATTACTTGGTTGTAATGTGATGTAGTGTTGAAGATTGTCATGATTGGATTCAGCTATTGGGATCGCATTTGAAGAGGGCACTTTATGAAAGCCAACGAATAAATTTTTTTTGAGTTTGAGATAATATTAAATTATTTCATGAATTATAAGTAGTAGACATTTACCTTTTTCTAAAATTATGTACCGTTGAAGGTGTTGATGATGATCAATTTCAGGACTCGTATCTACTGTCGCTACTTCGTGATGCTCTGTAAATCGTTTCAAATAAATCATGTAAAAGATGTAATTGCTATTTATCAATATCAGATAAGATTTGCACGATTACTGTTAGTTATAATGTTTTTAAGAAATATTTAAAATAAAAATATAATACAATGATTTTCAAAAGTCAGCACCGAGTGCGAAATAGACAAGGGCAACCAAAAGAGTATTCGCAACCTCATTATTCGCCAAGGGTTCCACGAATATTTTCTATCAATTGTTCCCATGCATTTTTATGAAGGAAGTCGAATACAAATGTAAACATTGCGTCATCCTATGGGAAAACGTACGCACGGGTTTTTAGCAATCTTAATGCTGCGTTAGAAGCGTTTCCCATAGTCTGGCATCATTTCCAGGTTTTTATTCCAATTCTCTCTGAGCAAAAGAAACACAAAGTCGAAAAGACCTCAGCCGTGTCCAAAATCCAAATTTCTAGCTGAGATTTTAGATAAACTAGTGTCTACATACATAATTGCATAGTTGATGACTTTCTTACAGACAACAATTAAACGCAAGTGTTTATAATGGTCAATATGCAAAAAATCCTTCTGTTTATCCGTGCATTTTGTATTCGTAACGCCAAAAATCATCCAAAAAGACAGACGTACCCTGGCGGTGTTCATAATGTGGCTGCTCTTGCAGCTGAACGAGGTGACGGTGCTCAGGCTCCTGGTGATGCTGATGATGGATATGATGATTCTCGGTGGGAATCGGCACAGATCCGTAGCTCTCGATCTGCACGTTTTGGTAGCTGGTGGCACCGTCTCCATGGTGGACCGAGTGGAAATTCGGGAAAAGCTGCTCGGCGCCCCGGGCTGTCCTGGCTGCCTGGCAGACTGCCAGCGTCGCCGCCAAACACAACTACGGAGACGGGCGAAAAGTGAGAAAATAGCGTATGTATGCGCGTATGTATCTTTCGCAACGCGTGAGAAGAGAGAGAGAGAGAGAGAGAGAGAGAGAGAGAGAGAGAGAGAGAAAAAGGAGGAGGGAGTGCGTGCGACAGCACCGGCGAAAGAAAGATTGGGATCTCGTTAGCGCGCTGCCTTTAAGGGGAACGCGGTAGCTAATTATTTTGCGCTCCGCTACTGGGGTAACCGACGCCGTTAATTAACCTGTTGTAATAATATATAAAAGCGGATTTGACAATGCTATCCTGATTTGCATAAAGCCGCGAGGTTTCGTTCATCATTCCTCTTTCAAAATATTCGAGCTTTTACGAATGGGCGCGGGAGATGTTTCTTTGGTACATTATCTGTATTGGATGTAATATTTGTGAACTGTATATTATGTTAAATGGAAGCTCCGATGGTTTCTTTAAAGTTTCGAATTGGTCTTCAATAATTTAACGTTCTATTATCGCAGCGTTTCCATTTATTCTACAGCGTAATTGAGTTATCGTTAGCGGTAGTCTGGAGGATATACCAACAGACGTATAATTACCACTTGTAGCGGTAACAACGTATGACATTATAAGCGAACTTGGGTAGCAATTACACTTAAAGAATATAACTATTTTAAAAGCAGTCGGAGTAATGCGAAGCGCTATAATTCGGTGTAATTTATTAATGGAGAACTGTTGATCAACCAAAAGACAGCTTTTATCAATAAATGCGTAATAGCCGCTTCGATGAGGTAATAACAATCGTTCGTCTGTGTAGATAGTTACTGCAGAAACAGGTCAATTACAAATTCAAAAGTACCGTCAATACTAATCCTCATGTTGATAATAATTTATTGCAATATACCGGGTATTGAATATACGAGATGCAATCAAATGTACACAATGTGGCTGTTTCCGGATCGAGCGCCAACGATTATATACAACGGGTGTGCAGTGCAATAAACATCGATGTAATCTCTGATGTGTGCATTGTCGGGTTTCGTATAATTAAATGTTCCATACTTATCTAAGATTATATACGAGTCGCTATTCGAGTTGCGATGATAAAATTAGATTTTGTGATTCATCAACGTCACCGAACTAATGTCACTTAATTATCAATATACTTTAGATTTATACGCAATTAATACGTGAAAACCATTGCTATCAATGTTGCATTTAGGTTGATTAAAATATATAATATTGTGTAGCTCTAACGTACGTACGCACTTCCTTTCTACAGAAACAAAAAAGAATCAATCTATCGCACTTAAAAGATTATGGTGAAAGGAAGGAATTGTCATCGATGAAACTCAATCTAGTATAAATCCCAGCAGTAATTGGAATTAAAGCACTGAACTCTCGAGGACACTTTTCGAACCTAAAAGAAGCTAATCGCGCGCGAGAGTGCATCGAAAATCACGCGAAATACTCACTAGCAATCTCATGGCGCGCTTGAGCGTTATAGAAAAGACGCCCCCTTTTAAAGATGCGTGTAAACCTTAACTGAGCCAGGCGTCCCCAAGATCAGTATTTATATAGCCTACGGTACACGACTCGTGCCACCATACACACACACGCACACACACACACACGCGCAGCCGTCCTCCTTCTATATATCCATTTTACCTTTCGTCACGTCCTGGGAACGACAAAAACCGACGCCGCGGCGGCGGATCCGCCAACAATCGCGCATTACATGACTGTGGCACGCGCGCGCGCATATTTTATACGCGCCGCGCCGTGGACCATCGGATGGGAAACAGAGTCCAGTGCCTGTGCATCTCTGTCTCTTCTTCTTTCTTCCCTCTCTCTCTCTCTCTCTCTCTCTCTCTGTCTGTCTGTCTACGCAACGTCGCGGGTGTCGGTGATGACGTGAAAAAAGTAGCTCGATCCATTGATGTAATGATGTAAACCAGTCACGTCGTAAGCGTCGACAGCAGCTACGAAACGTCTTCGCGGGTCTGTAATAGGGATTATTACGGATGAGGGATCATATATAGGTTTTCTGGCTTTATGTAAGCCATGTGTGAACGGTTCGTATATCGGCTTTGCGCGGTGCGAATGAATTTCAGGAACAGTGATATTTATTTGAATAAGAGAAGGTAAATAGGAAGATGCTACGAAGGGAAAGTTCGGGAGTTATTACATTTGCAGCTGTTGCATAAAGTTCTACGAGGATTGAGAAAGAACTGTATTTTCGATAATATCACCGTCGTTTTGCCACGGGATAAGTGTATTAAATGCATAAATGGAATAGTGTGCAGTGTGCAGGGATTTACAAAGAGCGATACGTCATATTTGTGTACCAATGAATATCTTTTGCTCTCTGATAAAATGGCCCTTTTACTCTGTTTTTTCGTTTCTGTTTATAATCGGTCGATAGGAGCGGAAACTGTGCTCTCATTATATACTTATGGATTACATAAATATTTATCACAAAGGACATTCTCTTTTGTATACCTGAATTCTAAAAAGATCATATATGAAAGTATTTAAGTCACAAGTTTTTACTGAACCAATTGCGCCATGGTAAGTCATTGAATGGCCTACCTTTTCCTTCTTATTTTCGTGACCAAGTTTTTACTTGTTTAGAGATCTTTTGCGCACTGTATTACGTGAAAAAGTTGCTAATAAATATTTAAAAATAGTCAAATTTACGCTTTCAAAATTTCTCAGCGACTTTCAAAAATATGGACGCGACAATTTCGACATTGCGTGTAAGAGATTCGAGAATTTCTGTGATTTTATTTTAAATATTCCTATTTATCATTCATTTATATAATTACATATTTTTTAGCTTAAGGTTGATATAGTACCATTTCTTGATTCCATTTTAACTACCGTGCACTGACATATCCTGTTGCGAAAACAAAGAGTTGTATTTGTCACCTAATGCTGTTATATGACAAATTCTACAAAATGATGTTTTGGCAATATTGCACAAGGATTGAGAACAGTTTCATATAATTTTTTAGAACAATAAAAAAAGCGAACCTGACATTCCTCAAGTTCCTTCTTTCCTTAAAAAAAAAGTTTTTACTGTAATTGATGTAAGATTATGTTTTTCATTTACAATTTAGAAATAATCATACCCGCAGCCTCACCATTCGAAATTGAAGATCCACTGTTAGAGAGTTCACTAATTTTTATTGAAAGAAAAAGTACATAATGAAGCTTCATTGGAATACGGATTCAATGTATACTTCCGGAATCGATAATAATTATAGCAATATCCAATATTAACTCAATTCCTCGACCGACCCTCATTTCAAATTGTCATTGTGCTTCTAGATGATCCTCAAAGTTATGCAATTTCATCCTTTTCCCTCTTTTTTCTTAAGCGAATAGACAGCGAGAGAGAGAGAGAGAGAGAGAGAGAGAGAGAAAGAGAGAAAAGACCAGTCGCGCGACGAAAGTAGGTTTTCCGACTAAAATTTCCATGAACGCTGCTATATCCACTAATTGGCTTCTCGAACGGAAACAACTGTTCGTTTGTATGCGTTCACGTGTATATGCCCCGCTGGATGTTTACTCTCCCGCGAGTAGCATTAATTATGATTGAAGTTGGCGAACATCGATCTACGCGCGAGGCTCCAACTACTCTCATAGCAGAGCTTCGAAGTGGGGAGAAGCTTCCTTTTCGTTCCTGTACATTCTAGACTAGCTTTTCTATCAGTACTTTGCGCGGCTCAGAACTCAACTAGGATTTGCCGCTTGACTCCAACTGTCAATGCAGAGTCTTGCCAAAAGTAACTTTTCGATGACAATCATATGATTTGCTATAATACGTGGTACTACTTATTTACTTTTCAAAATCACTGTTTTGAAATGCGATGGAGAAATATTGCATTCGAGGTGTTACTGATATCTAGTCGTAAAATTAGTTTTATAGAATTTATGGATTTTAAAAATCCATGCTTTCCATTGACTTTAGATTTATGTAATGAATATGTGTAGGTACACATATATTACATTGTAGATTTCATCATGGTAACCTTTACGAAAGTAGTTTTATAGTATGTTTTTGAATACTTATATTGTTTTAAAATATTTAAAATTTATAGTTAAGGTGACGAGTTTTATTTAATGTATTAAAATTTTAATTTGTAAATTTCAAAAGGTTAAAGCGTTTAGCGTTTTATACTTTCATTTTTTCAATTTTTATAAGTACCACTCAAAAGAATACCCGATCATTGAAATTTAATATATTTATTTTTGAATTAATTTTTTTAATGTCGTTTAAATTATATAAATAATGTCACTTTCAAATAAATAAAAACGAGAATTTAAACCAACGTATTAAGATTTTTCTACTGTTTTAATATGTTAAGTATTCTCATTAATCAGTATGACAAGAACTTGTTTGTAGTTAGCAACGAATTTCTGAACACATTAATTATGCTTCTGGGACATCGCTTGAGGAAATCCTAAACATACATTATCCTGTGTCAATTATAATTATGCGGTTTTCAAATCTTAGGAAACCATATAGCTTTCTCATATTTTATCTTTCTGTTATTTTCCTTTAAGGGGGTGTTAAAGTTCTACCTTTACCGATATAATTGTTTTATCGAACTGATCCTGAATAATTGATTGTCAGTTTTTATGAATTATTTTAAGCATCACTAGTTAAAGTTTGAAGTGTATATTTCAATTGCAACTTTAAAAGTTTCTAATATTCTATTAAAATATTGAATTGAAAAAGCTTAGTTTCGTGATAGAAATTTCATGAATAAAAGACACCTGTGTTCAAGAGTTGTACATTCTAAGTATATTTTCATTTCATACAAATTATTGCTTTATGTAAGGCAAGAAATTTAAGTTTTTAATTTTTTGGTATAACCTCAATTTTATATATTGGATTTACTAAGAAAATTTGATCTGTCTCAAAACATGAATTTAAAAGTGTATCATTGAAGTAATTTCAGTAGAATTTACAATTATAAAGCATTTTACAAAAAAAGTTCATCTAGAGTGGTATACAATCATTACATTAACGTGACTGAGTAGAGCAACAATTTTATTTAATACATTTACAATATATTATTTATAACTAATGTATAAAAGTTTCACTTAAATGTAGGCTGCGAAAGATATGTTCTGATTAAATCTTACACGATGTTCGCATAAGCGGAATGCAATTAAACTAATTGACCGGAGACTTCGCATCACAATAATTCATTAGACTTCTCCTCGCGTTCTCTTTACTTGTCGCAAACTTTCACTTGCGGGCTGTGAACTGGGGGATGATACACCGGTGGAGGATGGTAAACCGGGGGCGGTGGCTTCCAAATCTGTGGCTCTTGATGGACATACTTGACCTGCGGCTCCGGCTGGTGTTTGTACTGAGAAGCATACACTATTCCAGTTTGGTGTGGATGCTGATGCTGATAGGGCGGGCAATCTGGTTTCACAACCACGGCAGGCTTTATCAGAGGCTTTTGCCAGCCCTGGGGTTGCCAGGGTTGTGGCTTCCATTCTTGGGGTTTCCAGGGCTGCGGTTGCCAGGGTTGCGGCTTCCATTCTTGGGGCTTCCAGGGTTGGGGTTGCCATCCTTGGGGCTTCCAGGGTTGGGGTTTAGGTTGCCATTCTTGGGGTTTCCAGGGTTGGGCTTGAGGTTGCCATCCAGGAGTTTTCCATCCGGAAGTCATGGGCCAGCCCGTTACTGGTTTGTTCCAACCGTACTTGTTCCAGCCGGTATTCTGCTGCCAAGGGTTAGGTTGCCAGCCCTACGACAAATCAAATGCAGGACAATTTTATAAAAATAAATTAATACGTAAGTGAAAATGTAAGATCTAATTACCTGTTGTGGCTTTACAACAGTGATGGTGGGCTTGTGCACTGGCTGATGGACGATTTGGACCTTAGGTTGTTCGGGCATCCATCCCTTGATTTGTCCCCAGATTGGTGGGCACGGTGTTGACCCAGGCCAAGAGTCTCTCTTTGGCTTAGCCATGGACTCGGGCATCATGGCTGAGTCGTCCATTTTATCCGCCATCATGTCTTTGGCCATGCCCATATTCATCCCTGTCTCCGAGTAGACACTCGTGAGACAGAGAAGAAGGATTACCTGTTGTGGAAATATGCAGACTTTATTGTACGAAGCTAAACCATTTTATACAAGGAAGAGATTACATGATTATTTCCGTATTGAAAATACTTTAATTACATCTTTCTTAAAAATGCAATAACAATCGCTTTAGAGATATAGTTCATTTGTACAACATAATCGTTCTTTAACATCATCTCTATGGTAAAAACGACTTTGAAGGAAGTAAGCGCTAAAAGCTACTCAGAATCAAGTTAGCGGAGTTTTCGAATTCTCTTCTATCGTGATAGTAACTGAAATTTTTTTTTAATTTCTTATATTCTAAGTTACTTTTTTATATTTCATTAGAAACACCAAAATATCATTTTATGCAAATGGAATCATAATTCACTATAAAATTTTGATTTCTTATAACATTTGATAATAATAATTAATAAACCAGGCTGTAATTAAAACTGGTTCAAATACGAAGTTTCGAGTCACCTGCACAATTCACCAGTTTTCGAAAGTTCACTTTGAAGTACGATACACTTTAAAAGTTTCTTATACACAACTTATAAACGATAAATTGTCTTCAAAGTTTAACTTCGGAAGTTGACTGGATTTAATTAATTTCTTTATGAACATATATTTATGGATTACCTTAAAACTGAAATACGATTAATATTATTTATCATTTTGTTTTCCCAACTAATTATGAAAAGGGATTATTCTATCGGTCTGTATATTGTCACGTAACAATATATAGATATAAAAATATGCATTCTTGTAATACCACTGAACGGCAGATAAATTGTAAATTTAAAATGAAATTTCACTTGTTATATAATAAGAGATAATTGTCAAGTTATAATTTATATCATTTCAGAAAAACTACTTTTTCTAGTTACAAGTAATTTAAAAATAAGTTTTGTAATCTTATTTTCTCTTGTAGTTACTTTCTCTGCGGCCAAAGTTATGGATTATTTTATAGTTTCACAAGAAATTTTAATGAGAAAAGTTAAATTTAAAAAAAATTTCTACGCAATTTGATAATGATAATTATTTAAACTAAGCATATTAATGCCTTTCATGATTATCAACTGTTTTATTTTTTACATTTTCAGTTTTATTATTAGTGCATATTCAATTAGGATAATCTGCAAAACATAAACTGCTAATATGGGCAGTAATGTAAAGCATTAATCGTTTATAAATTGAGATTTTTAAGAAGCTAATCTATTTATCAGATATCAATGTACTTGACTAAAGTACACGATTTACAACATGAGAGTGAGTATTAAGCGTGAGTGCCTACGAACGAAGTCTAATGCATCCCTTGCGCCACAGCTGACGTTTTATCAATCCCCATAAAAAGAAGCAAATTCAAGCAGATCGACATCGCGGTCCAATCCAACCAATTAAGCTCTCAATCTGATTCCCAACGACAAAAAAAAAAGAAATACCGCGTCTCAAACGAAACCCATCCCCCTCGCTCGTCGAAGCTTTTAAAAAGTGCAAAGCAAACGTAAAATATGCCACTTACGAAGGACTTATCCATGATTAAAGTTTCCCTTTCGTCTCGTCGACGAAAACTCGTAGCTGGAGAAAAATATATACTGCTCCGCAGGCAAAAGGAGAAACGAAAGAGTATAGGATATGTATAGACACGCGCGACTCGGGCGCGTCGTCTACAAGCCCGGGCGAAAACTAGGAGCGCGCCAATCGCTCCACCAGGTTTTATAAACTTTTGCCCCCTCGTTGCTCGCGCTATAGGCGGCTGTTTCTCTGTTTTTTTTCCCTTCTTCTTCTCTCCTTTAAACTTAAAAGCGGGACACATACGCGCACACCAGCCAAGCTGAAAAGTGGGAATTTAACGAAGAAAACGGTGTGTGTAGAAGGAGAGGCAGAGGTGCGCGCGCGTGTGTGTGTTCAGTGCAGGCCAGCGAATGAGATTCCCTTAAGCGGAGCAAAAAGTGGCGTAGTAGTCGTTGGCATTGCGCGGCTCTCTGCTCCGCGACGGCGAGTCCGATATGATGCAATGCAACCCGGTCTCGCCTAGATATTTCCTGAATAAATGCCGCGGCTGAGTCGCCCGTGTGTCCGCGCGTTTCGCTGGAGGGTGAATTGAGGCGATAGGGGAACGAAAGCTGAGAGAGAGAGACGCTCATATTCTATGTACAACGTCCCGCGGACGTCGATCTCGTGTCGCAAATTTTACTGGGTACAAGTACGCGAATTCGCGACTCGCTCAACCCTTTGTACCTTGCCCGTCTTCTGTTTCTTTAAGGTGAGATGTTTACCTGATTTTCTTTTTAATCGCAAATGACGTAAATCTGGTTACGCAATCTTTTTTAATTCAATATTTAACGTTGGAGTTGCGGTTTTAAAGTATACAAAGATTGCATTTGATAGTGGTCTTTATTTATTCATGGTCAGTTTGATTTACAAGTTCGAAAGGATTTAATACGTGACATTATGAATTTATTTTATGATCGAAATGAGGCGAACTTTTGGAGTTTAATTAGGTAAAGCACCGAACTATTTTAGCTGTCACAGTCTACTAATGAATTCACTTTTATTACTGTTATTAATTTGTTATTATTTTAGCAACCGAAACTCCAAAGTCATTAAATTAGGTTTATATACCACCGTTTTATTGGAGTATTTTAAATATGACTGAGGTGTGTTTCTTTAAATTGCACGAAGATTCGAGCAAAATTTCTAGTGAGCGATAAGCCCGGCGTAGGAAGTAAAGCCAAATGATAAAATTAAAATATAAAATATAAACTTCTTTACGTGAAATTTTGTGATTTATGAAAAAAATTACGATATTATTTTAAACAATAGAAAAGTAACTGTTGTGTCAACGTGTTGATGATGGAATCCTCGACTAACTAAAAGCTTGCAGAGCTTGAAAATACTTCTTCACATGGTCCGAAGCACGTTCCCTAAAGCTAGAGAACCGCTTGTTTGGTCTGAGAATACGATAAGACAAATCTCCACCAAGAATGTATACGAGACAATTTTCGATGTTTAAGCAAGAGATCTGCTTGTTTGATAACACAATTAGTGAGCGTCGTACATGAAGGTATTAAACGCGCGAAGTACGCAAAAGCTCGCATAAATATTCAAGATAAGTAGCCCCGGTGGATGTAGGCCCTTATACATCAGCGTTTACTCAGCGAGTTGTGTGTGCGTGCTTATAATTCTACTGAAATATTATTCATTGTAATATGCGGTACGTATGACAAATTATATAGTTTACATACATATCTTATGGTAAAAGTTTTAATTTTGTTATAACAACGAGTGTCTCCCTAGAAAATTCATTCGTTATAATTAAGTGTGTACAAGTTTTAAAAAGACGCTCGATCAATCGTTAGCTTTCAGAACATTTCTGACGTCAGCGGAGCTCCTTACCGTGAATATTTTATAAGCTCCCGAGCAAAAAAAGCATACGAACCTATGCGAATACCGTTAGCAAACTTCGCTTACATGCCAAAGTTGCGAGCCGGGGACAGCGGGTCCGTATCAAACGCGTCAGCGTTGCAGGTATATAAGCTTAATGGGCTTGTAATCGCATGAGGAATACCGATCGAAATCGAGGTGGACTACTCGGGCTTGTACACGCGATTCCTCTGGATTTGGTAGTGGAGCGCGCGCTGTCGCAAAACAAACCGAACCCGGACTCAGCTCAACTTTTAGATATCTTGAAGGGATAATTACTGCTGCTAAAGGATAATTTTTTCTCTTTTTCTATCCTTCGCAGCCGCGCGTTGCGAAAGAACAAGATAGTGTATATCATCGCGGACGACGATTAACAGTTGTCATAAGTATAAATGTGTATAGCTGGCAAATTAATTAAAGCCTGATTGTTATGATTGTTGGTGTGGAACGGTTTAATTATATACATACTTGGTAATGAAAATTGGGTAACTTTCTCAGTGACATTTGTTAGTGTTTTAGCTGGAATTGCGATGAAGAACTTGCCACTCCAGAAGTTTCGCGCGCCAACTAAATTCATTTGAGCACATTTAATGTATACGTGTGAAACTGAAAACTTTGATAACCTTCCAGCCTGTGCTACTCTGGTATAATTAATTAATTATGTGCATGTGGAAATTGTTTATCTATTGATACAATATAAATAAATTTAATTAATAAAAGTTTAAAATCAAATTTTGTTAACAGATAATTTTATTACATATATAAATCAATAAGGCTTAAAGCGTTATCAATTGTGATGTTATTGCGTAAAACGAATAGGAGCAGGTCATTAAATGCATACTTCAATACCCGTTTTGCCAGTAAAGATTTGCCTCAGTTTAATGGCCGACATTATGGCATCCACGCTTTCTATTAAATAATACTACGCATCTATTTCAGTCCATCAATCAAGTCTATACAGCCGCGTGCATGCTTATAAATAAAACATATAATCTGGAAAATATAACCAACGGCACTGCAATATCAATTGGCAATAAATTATATATACTAGACAACGATTAAGAGTCTCAACGTCACACAATTACGCTCTCAAAAGACTCTTAGCTGTTAAAATATTTATAACGTATTTGTGAACCATAGCATTCTTACTCTTACGTTTTTACAACATTATCGATATTTAGATTTATTTTTACCAGGACGTTGTATTCTTCAAAAATGTTCACCGCTTATCGGAACTTATTCCCGTAAGAGATTATATCCAATACCTGTAAGTAACTTCGATCGAATGACACGGATACTGTCCAACAACTATAAGATGTCTGTATTGAAACTGGAATATAATGTAGCACTAAGAACCGAATAATCTGATCTGCTACTCGTCTCACAGCAGCTTTAGATAAATGACTTAAGTTTACTATAGACATGCTATCGCATGATGAGCTTAGGCGAGGGAAACTTCGGTGCCATGGAATTACAATAACACGTTTCGAAGGTTTGTGAAAAATAGTAGCAGATAACTTGGAGCTTAAGATTTTCGAGATGCATTTTCTTGAATATATGAACTACTTATATACGTGCGCTTCTATTTCAATTGCATACCTTTGTTCTAAATTAAGGAGTATGCAATTAATACGACCAAAATTAGAATGGTGACTTACCTGCAATTTGCATCGAAAGTAGCGCAAAAACTACATAAGGAAATTTACAAGTGTATTTCTACTTATAGCTAACCATACTCAAGAAGTCTCATTAGCCGATTAACATCATCATCTTCATTCTGAGGAGAAACTTTTCATTTTATCTATTTTTATTTTATTTATTTTCTTTAGTTATGGGAATAAACCCTTATATAAAACATACAAAAACAATAATACAATGTAAATAGGATAAATTAAATTGTTGCACACATAATAAAGTGGCGTGCAGTCTAGAAAATAATATTAGTAGTATCTCAAAATCCATTCTATTATACGGTATATTTTTCAAAGGCACTGAACTCTTTGATTGTTATGACTTTCATAATTACAAGATTTCTAAAACTATTCTGTCCGCTTGAATTCAGCGGCAATCTTTTCGATCAGTAGCTAATGCATACCTTCACGAAAGAGCTCGATCCTTACCTTTTCTGCAGACTTCAATTACTTAATTTTCACACCCGATTGCACGGCGCGTCTTTTTACTACTCTAAGACTGTAATTAAATTTCGCCTCTAGTTTATTAGTTTTCCAACCATTGTTTTTTCTTTCTGTATGAAGAAGAATTACTGTACTTAGAAAAATTGGGTTCTATAAACCAGACAAAAATTTTGGTTTTGATAATAGATAAAACTTTCGTTATACGTCATTACTTATCTTTAGCAAAATTCAATTACAAGTTATATTTTTATTAAATTTTCAATGGCTCATAAGTATATTTGAAGGATTTATTTCTCGGGTAAATTTAATGTATTGACATAAATTATTTTTAAACGATATTTTATTAGTATTAACGTTTATATGTAGACAGTATTATTACTATTCGTTGATTAAGTTATTTCATACATATTGGATAGACACTGTATTATTGACAATAGCAATCGAAAATTAAGTCACACAGTCCTCGTTTCGGAGCACAGAGAGAACTACGTATTGTGGGCTTGCATACTAAAAATAGATAAAGAATATTTTTTATATTTCAAAATTTTTCAGATGGTTTATGAACTCACTTGGATTTTGAAAGCGCTCGATTGAACTTGCATTTATAAAGCCAAATATTACTGTTAATACGAATACAAAGATCAATTAGATTCCTCGAAGTATCTTGGTGCAAGCATTTATCGACTACCTCTAAAATTACAAACGTAAGAATATAATAACATACTCTTGGCGTAACAATTATCTTCAATTGAATAGTTTCAATGTAAGCTAGCACTGACGTCACACTGAAAATTAATTAAAAAGTATTAATGAAATGCTTGGAATTCTGTACAATAGGAGATTAAGTGCAATGCAAAATAATGGACCAAATAATAAAATAGCTGATTTGGAATAAAACAATGATAGCCATGTAGGTTTAATCGTTATTTATTGTATATGTATAATATATGATGTAGCGTTTGATACAATACGATAATAGCTAAATTAACGGTCAAGTTTTTTGATAAAGGTTCATGATTGAAAAAGTACATGCTAAATGTTTGCCTTGGAATCATATGCTAATAGTAGTAACACCCTTTAATGCTAAATAAATAATAATTCCTACGAAATCGTTCTTACATTCTAAATGCGCAACGCATCCCATAAAAATGCTACATTAAATTTATATAGGAATTCTTCCGTAATAAACACTAATATACACGCACTTAATATATGTACCGAAGAAATTTCTTTTCGCTCTAACTAACAGCACTGGAATATTTGGCAGTGAGTTTAATTGTTATCTTCTACATGTTCTATAAAAAGAGACAATCGATCTTATCGATCCCAGCCTTTGCTCTGATGGTGAAATACGTGTTTATAAATGGGCACGTGGACTGGATACGGTTTCGGAATTGGCACTGGAAAGTGCTTTTCCACAGTCACTGCGTAAGGCCTCTCGACTACGTATGGTACCTGAAATGCACGCAAAAATGTAGTTAACTATCTCTCTTGTGAATAGAATATAGAATGATCTGATATGCAATATGCCATGAATATAAGTTGTTGTTTCGGAATATAAAAATTAGTTTGTTGTCCAGTCTACTTTTTTTAAAAATATTTCATTTTTCATTTGTAAATAATATTTTACAGACCTGACATGGAATATGTTCTATTCCGCTCTTATTTATAGAATAAGAAATTGATGCATTAAATTTGTTGATTTATGTATTCTGATTACATATTATTATGTATGAAAAGTATTGATTGTAGATATTTCAGTGGAGAATTAAAAAGAAAAAGAATATATTTCAAGTAGTAACGGATCGCATGGTCAGACGTCGATAGAATATAAATAGTTTATTCATTATTATAATTTTTGTGATATAGATATTCTAAATAGTTCTGAAATCTTTTTACCGTTATTACACAAACATTTGTTATTTTGTTGTTACATTTGAATGTTCATTTTTTCATAAATACTAGGGTAGACCGGAGCATTTGGTGGTCACTTAAGCATTGTCTGCTAAAATGACCGAAATCAACCTCAGTTTACCCCCTACCAATGATTACGTCTAATTAAAACAAGCAGCTTTTCACCGCAGGTCACATGGACTTTCTTTTACGTCAATTGGCTAAACACGTGTCGGGCTAACAAATGAACAACAATGCCAGGAGCATCTCACCTTTTTCTCCACGACGTAAGGTTCCGGTCTTTCCACGGGTATCTCGATGTGCTTGATGACTTCGACGGGTACCGGATGAGGGACCGGCACCTGTACCTGATAAGGTTGGGGTATCGGCACCTTGATCTGCTGAGCTACCGACACCGGCACTGGATGCGGTATCGGGATCGCGTACTTCTTGTAGATCGGTATCTCCACTGGTTTCTGGGTCTCGTGGTACGTCGATGCGCCGTGTTGGCCTCCCTCGTAACTCGCCGTAGCCGTGGCTACGAGAGCAGCGATGATCTGCCAGAGGTGAAGTGTGTTTATACTTGGATTCAAGGGGAGCGAGTGGTTTCGTTTTTATGGGGTAGGCTTTAAATTTCAAATCAATTTTCTCAAATGGATTACTTTTTACGCGCTCGAATGATGCTTCGCATTGCGGAGTTAGAGAGATTGAATCGGAAAGAAAATGATTTTTTTGGTAACTCAACACGGTGATCTATATAATTCCATAGATATCAAAGTTCATATAAAATCAAGAACGCATTAATCATGTTGGATAGGAGTAGGTGCGACATGATTTATGGAGCTAAATACGAGCTGATTTGATACGCGCGCAGTATGCAAAAAGTGTACTATAGCAATAAAATGTAGAACAGTGTGAATTTGTTAGCAATTTACAGCTCTTTCGCGATTCATTTTCAATTTTCCAGAGTGTTGAAATAAATGGAAATTTATTACCCATTTCAAGAGTGTAACGTAATCAATGTACAAGTATTATTCCCGGAAGGTATATTAAATTACACCAATTTTACTGTCTATCTTTGAAAAACATTTTGCGTGCTTTTTTAATAAACGCCAATCAACTGCGTTTAGCGTGTGAAACTGCAAAATTCTAGTGGGTTTTCATTCACCAAATGCACCCAAACTGTTATTACAATTAAATTACATAATTTCCAACAGCTACCAAAGACCTATTATTTTTCAAATAACGTAAAATAAAAACTAATATCCAGATATAGTGAGTAACTACTAAAGTGATTTTTAATTCGAATGGAACTCATCACAAAATTCACTAATCAATGTTGTAAGCCCAGCAACACAAGTATATACATTCCACCATTCGTAAAAATCCATGATACTACAATGTTATAATAGTGCAAAACTTACGAGTATCCTCATCTTTGTGGATTGAGCGGTAGCTCTAGTCTCGACCGATTACACGTCGTAATCCACATTCAAATAGTACCAGCTCGATGCGTCGGTCTCGCTGTTCGCCTATCGGCCTATGATTGCTCACAAAGTCACGGTCAAGTCCTTTATATATATACACCGAGGCTGAACTTTCTCCCTCTTCCACCTGGTACAAAAGAACGCGCGAGATCAGCGCCGCACGATGACGTTCTCTCTCCTCGGTCGGCTCGATTCGCGCGCTGCCTTTTCTAAAAGCGACAGCGAGAGCGAGATAGATCATATCACGGGTCGATCACGAAAACAATATTACCCCCGCGCGCGCGAGGCCGAATTTATTGCCGTTGCCGCGCGGTTTATCACCGTTTCGGCCGCGCCGACGACTGCGTGTAGAGCGAAGATTCCGAGTGGATAAGGAGAGGATTTCTCTCTCTCGCCCTCCGATGCGGTCGCTTTATTCGGTAAATAGGCAGTAAAAGTTTCTAATTATTATTATTTGGGATCGATCGCGGCTGTTGCACCCGGCGACGCTTCGTGACATTGTACATCTCGCGGATAATGGCTATGTGTGTCTCTTTCTCTCTCTCTCTCTCGGGCAGTGATCCACGGATCGCTGCGATGTTTTTCTCGCGCGGGACTCGAGATTCGATGACAAGTTCAATGTCCCACGGAAATAGGTTTTTCTCTCGTTTCCAGTCTCGGGGTTTTTCTAATCTCAAGGTTTCTGCAAAACACTGCAGTGATCTTACGGTTGCGGTAGTCTCTGTAAAACTAACTTTAGTTTGAATTACGATAATGTATATATATGTTAGTGCATGCGAAAAGTAATAAGCTTAATTTTTTTAGGATTCAAGAAACATGTAAGCTATTCATAGTATGTTATCATATCATGTCTTACAACACCTGACTTTTTCTATCTAAACGTTAGCTACGCAATCGTACTCGTTTCTTTGAAGAATTATGCTTTATGCTCTCTGAAAAATTTGCTCTAAAAAAGTAATACGTATAGTTAAAAAATATACATTGATTCGACAATGAAATTGATTTTTAATTGGAGGTCCATAAACAATGCTTATGTTTTTGTCTATTTTGTTGAAAAAATACAAAAACTTATGATTTTCAAGCTAAATATATTTATTGATAAATAAAATAACATTAAACGTTAGAAGAGAGAGTAATTAAAATAAGCGACGATAGAGAAGACTCCTTCCCCAGTAGCCTAAGGACCTCTTGACATTCTCCTGATTTATGTCATGTTTCACTTTTTTTTCTTAATCAGAATAACGATTTTATCAGTTTTCTTTTTATTGAAAACCATCAATTTAATCGCCACTCGTAAATGTTCAAAGCACTTTCAGCTACATGCTTGACTAGTCGCGTGATGAATATTCTAAATATAGAAAAAAAATGTTTACGATACTCTATACATCATCCATTTTTTCCGACTACGACGATCTAATTTTGAATGAATGTTATTATTCGCTCCAGCAGTAGCTCCTCGTAAATCACGGGACAGCTGGAAATTCAATGCAATCTTCGTTATTACGTATATAACCGATTTGAAAGACTCCAAATATTTTTAGTATACTTTGTAGAGCGTAAAAAATGTAGTTTCGAGATAAAAACACTGAGCGTGAAACTCCGAATGGCCATCTATTGTTGTACCGAGACGATCCATTAAAAATGTTAGCTTACATTCACTGCGTGTCCGTGAACTTGAATACTTTCCATTAATTTCAATGCAAAATCCAAAGGGTCCGACTGCTGTTGCTGAAAAACCTTTCTATACAAATCATTTTCTTGAATGCTTTACACCTTATGTTTCAACTAATGCTTTTTTTTAATAAGTCAAACATTTTTCATCTTGAAAGATTCCTCATATTAGTTAAACAACGTGTCCAGAGTTATTGCATTCATCAAATCTGAAAATTCATGAAGCGGTCACATCATCGTAATAACAAACCAATGATATAGAGAAGATCAACAATCAAATGCCACGTTTTTATTCCAAGTCGGAGCGGTTGGCCTCAGTAAATAAACAAGGCACACTAGACGAGACAAAGATGCGTTCTCACGAAACTGGATCAAATTGCAGTTGCAAATTAAACGCCGCCAAGTGCAATCTTCAATGTGAATTGCGGTATTATGCGACACTCGCGTTTGCATAACTCGTTACACGCACACACACACATATATATGTACCTGAGATTCCTCCAGGTATTAGGAGGACGCTGCCAAAATCCATTGGATTCTAGGGATTTTGCGATTCGAACCGGCGCTTTATCCAGAAGTAGTCGCGGGTGTCCGGAATATCTATATAACATTACACGCGGGCAATGAAACAGTGAAAGTCCCGGCGGCGGCGCAGAGAGTTCCATTAGTCGCGCGGGTAAAAGTGGTCCCGAGGCGCACGTACCTACACACGTACGGGCCTGTATAGGCAAGAACCCGTGGATTATGGCCGATTATGGCGAATCGAGATCGCCGCCCGCCGCCGACGCCGCTGCTGCTCGATTGGATCGTGACGAGCGGTAGACAGTCGTCGTAGCAGTTGCCCAGGAACGAAGTTATAGGTGGAAAAATTATCCAATTGGTGTGTATATGCGCGAGCCAAGTCCTAGGAACAATGGATTGGTTTGCGGGGTTCTATGATAAAAATGCCGATACTCTCTGGCTGTTTAACTACTGGGTAAACGCGGGCGGATCCCGCAGCGATTGTGCTTTCACACGGAGGAGAAAGTTATTCGGCCTTATACCTCCGAAAGCGAAAATAGGCTTTTTTCTCTATGCTTGTTCTTCACCCGCGCATAAGCCCGCACAGACTTCGTTCCTTATATACCATTTCAATGGGTTGGTGTTGATATTTCCCGGTGAATTCTATACGCTTGTAGTTCCTTTTGGGCAAGAAATGATTTCGCGGTAGTTAAAATTGTATGCTTCGCGTATTTTTATTTGAATTTTAACCAAGTGAAATTCCCGGACAGAAAGTCATTTAAGAACAGCGGCTTCAGCTAATAACGGTCCATATAGCAAACACTCGTAAATTTACCAAAATATTTTCTCAGCAACAGTCGGCGCAGAAGCGAGAAAATCATTTGCAATAATTATCTAGATCGTAACTGCGCGGCTTTTAATGATTTTACATCATAACGAACTGCAGAGAGGGATTAAATCACGTATATATGCATTAGACGCACGCAGAACAAAAAAAGAGAGGCGTGCGACATGATATAAGCGTACCATTAAGGTTAGACGTTGTGCTTTGATCGCTGCGTCCCGTCCAAGGCTCTCTGTTTTTACCCTCTGGAAAACATGAGATACGCGCGCGGTGAACGGGCCTATAACGGTCGGCGAACGAGTATTTTGCTGCTCGCGCTATACCTTCTTTTCGCCGTAATAGGGATGGATGTATTCGAAGCATTCGGGACGGAATGCTTTTTCGTAAGAGGCGTTGAATGTAGAAGGTCGCATAGAAATTAAACTCTTTTTCCCTGCTTTTTACCATTTCTTTCGCGACTCTCTCTGTGTTTCGGGCCCCCGACGCGAACTAGTTAATTATGATGAAAATTGCGAAATGATTCTCGGATGCCTCGCGCATAATTATATATGAACGTAAGGCTGTTTAGAAACGGGTGAGATCGTTAAATATTTTTTGTAGAGTACAAGTATAACTAATAAACTGGCTTTGGCGAGCAATGGCGAGTTTAAATAGATTCAAAATTTTAAATAAACTATGGAATGATAAATTACAAAAAAAAACTAAATACCTCTTTTTATATTTACTTACCTGTTTCATTTTGTTCAAATAACGTTAGAAGTTGAACTTATTTTTCGAAATTGTAAATACTGAAGGTTCATATTGGAATAATGAAATTTTGATTTCTATGCTCAATAAATATATTTATTCAAGTATAATACATTGATAAAAACATTCGTATATAAAAAAAAACATATATAAAAACAACGCAAACGATAATAACTGTTGCTTTGACTATTGCTCTTGTGAAAAGTAATAACGTTATTGTATTGACATGAACCGGCAACGTATCGTAAAAAAAAAATATATATTTACACACTTCTTCTTTCAACATAGTCAAAACAACGATAGTTCAAACCATTTTATATATTCCATAAAGTTTATAGAATTTTAATACTGTTGACAATTGTTATGCTATCCCCCGAAATTATTTATGTGATGCATAAGTCTGGTCGATAACAATTGTGCTTAATTAGTACGTAAACGAAGCTCAAAAAGTAATAGAAAAAAACTGATAACGTTTTTACACAATGCTTTAATTGCATTAACATTGCATACGAATTCGTCACAGTTATCTCTTTACACTCAACAGCTGAGATAAATGAATGTTATATAACAAGTAAGTAGCAACGATGACATGTTATTTTTCTCGAAAATTATTCACAACCTTTATGTTGGCAAGTAGTATCATTGATGTAATGGTTGAAAATTACTAAATAAACCTATCGCAATTCAAAGGTATAATTGAATTGTTGATAGGCTTTCGTAATGGATATTTACATTTGAAATTCACGGCGAAATATGCTATTGTAACAACTTAGCCATATTTTGAATTGCCGCTAAAGTTTGATATTTAATAAAGAAGCTTGTAATGCAGCGATTGACTAATAATAACGATAGAATACATATCCTACATCTATCTAACGTGGCACTTGTCAATTCCCGTTATATGTTCATATGACACTTGTATTATCAACATTATAGGCACTTTAAGAAAAAATCTGCATTAAAAGCTTCTATTTTAAACATCCGCAAATGTACAAACATCGATACTCTAGCTGATAGAAAAAACTTGACCAAAGTATCGATCCCATTACGATCGACCACTTTCTAGACACTGACAATTTCGATGTACCGGAAAGGTACTTCTAAGGTTGCCCAACAACAACAACAACAACAACAACAATGCATGAAAAATATAAACCGAGCTTACAGTAGTATCTCGACATCCATCCGAACGAAGAATCGCGCCGCCATGTGAATCCGAGCTTGAATCAATGTTCCTTCGCGATCGAGCAAAGGTCAAGTCGGACATATATATCCCGGTGGATGATGGGACGTCTTTAGTGCCAGCCCTTGCCTTTCGAGCTGTGTACGATGACGTGCTTGTAGATGGGCACGTGTACCGCGTACGGCTTGTGCACCGGTACCGGGAACTTTTTCTCCACGTATACGGGATATGGCTTTTCCACCACGAATGGCACCTATACGGACAGAGAGAGAGAGAGAGAGAGAGGAAAAAAAAGGGAAAACTGCGTTAGTATGCAACTTATGCAATATGTGCCGATCGCTTCCTGCTCGGGTATACGGGACTTTTTTATCCGGACTTTCCGACTTTTGCTCTGCTGTTTAGTTTTTTTTTGCTGCTGCTGCTGCTCGCGGTATTTTTATTCAGTTCCCGATTGGCCCAGTTTAGACGCGGCCACTGATTCAAAAGCCCTGCGCGACGCTGTCAGAAGTAACGGCGACGCGTAACGGGTTGCCACCGGTTTAGGCGAACTTTTCGCTCGCGACGAGAGAGAGAGAGAGAGAGAGAGAGAGAGAGAGCTCGTTTTCGCTCTTTCTTTCTTTTTCTACGTCGTCTCTGCAGGTGCAGTTTTACCAGCTTGTTTATACACGCTCGCGGCGCCAAAAGGGAACTACTCGATGGTTTACGTAAATTTGTTTTTTTTTGCACCCTCGGTTGCTTGCGCGCAGAAAAGTTGTTTCAGCGGATTTATCGATTTAGTCGGGCGGCTTGGTTGTTGCATGAGCCGGGAAATATGGCAGTTTCTGTGTTGGCCTGCTGGAAGGGGCTTTATCGTGTATTTTCCTCGGGTAACAACTGGACGCGAGAGCCGATATATTAGAGAGGGTGGGGATCGATTATCGCCGGAAGAAAATATCTAGACAGTTTTTAATTGGCGGCCGGTTTGTTCGACAGCGTGTGGTTCTTGTCGAGTTTGTTTCGTCCAATTTGCCGCGTTTATCATGATCTGGTGGAGGTTTTTTCTTTAGTATATAGACATTATCGCGTATACGTGCAAGAGTCGTACTTAATATCTATCCTTTTGTATCCTCGTAGACGGAGTTTTTTATTTAAATTACTATAAGAAAAAATTTATTTAGAATTTACTTAAAATTTACTTTAAAATTTAAATTCAATTCGGGCTTCTTTATCGTAAGCTAATGAAATTGTTTGTTCAATTAATAGGACGATGTGAATTATTTTCATTATAAAATCTCTATTTTATATTATTATATTCGTTAATGAAAACGGAAGCAAAAAATATTGTTTTATTAAGTCCCTATTGGACAAGAAACTTAAGGATCTTACACCAGACACTGAAATAATAATCTTTTAGACAAAGGTTTAAAATTTTTACTTGAATTAGTGATAAAAGTATTATAGCAATTAAAAAGAAAATGACGGTTTATATATCTTTATTAAAAAACATATCCATTGTTCCATTGTTATACCTATTATTTAATCGAACTTTACGCGTCTCGATACTTTAATTGCGAGATATAATTATAGGTACTAAACTTAGCAAAATAAAAATTGAATTTTCAAAACTATGTGTCCAAATCGCAATATAGATTTAAGATTCTTTAAATCAGTTAATTAATATGGATAAGTTATAAACATATTTTATAAATAATATACTAAAACTTTTAAATTAAATAGTGTAACTGTAAAGCTAATTATATTAATACTTATATTTAGAAAGATTGATGTACAATTTAGATAATCATTTATGCGATTTTAGAATAGTACTTTTTGACGCGGGTGAATATTTTATACCATGAAAGCCTAAAAATCATGTCAAAGTTACGATTTTTAGGTTAGAGTGGTATAAAATCATTTTTTATACTTATCAGTTTGCTATTATCTATTCGACTAATATTTTGAGTTCCTTCGCTAGCATCCCAATAGAAAAAATAGATAGTAAATAATTTCTAATTTTTAAAATGTTAAACAACAATTTCGAGATTTCACATTGTTTTATAACAATCCAAAATACTAAGAGGCGTTATGCTTCTCATAAAATAGCTATAATTGCAGCTGAACTTCCGTTAATCATCTAAATTTGTAATTAGTATCTTAATACATCAAAGTACAAGAAGAATTGTAGATTATCAGTAGAAATTCATTGTAGATTATTATCATCGCAGCTAGCTTAACCGGTTAATTGATCGTTTACAATAAATGACTACAATCCGTATAGAGAAATCACTTAAGAATTTGTGATTAGCGATTCGAAACAGATTAATGATCAAGATAATGGTTGTTATTAGTATGTTATTTATCTTGTCATAAACTTTTCCATTTCTGTATTATCTGATTTTATAAATTAGACATTTTAATTTTAATTAACATATTGTCAATATTTATCAATTGCTCTAATTCATGTACTCTTATTTACTAAAAAACGAAGGATTCTCTTATTTTTAGAGGAACTTCCTTAAAATATACTTATTTCTCATGAATTAATACGTGAAAGCATTTTACCTGTTTTTCAACGACGTATGGCTCTGGCTTTTCAATTGGGATTTCAATGTGCTTAATAACCTCAACTGGATGAGGATGAGGAATCTTTATCGGCACTTGGTATGGCTGCGGGATCGGAATTTTGATCTCCTGTGGCACTTTTACCGGCACCGGGTGAGGGATCGGAATCGCTGAAAAAGAGAGAAACAACGTTGTGAATAAAAAATTGATTCGTTGCTTAAATTAGAAACAAAGAAAAATGTAAGAACATACCATATTTTTTGTAAATGGGTATCTCGACTTGGTGCGTCTTCTCCTCGTAGCTGTGATGCTCATGGCCTCCGTAATCACTTGCCCAAGCTAGTGACATGCAAGCCCCTATACTCAACACGAAAATCTAGAAAATACAAATTGCGCGATTGTTATAAGATAATCCATACGATCGTTCGTACGATTATGATATGTTTTCTTTCAAAATTACGTCCTAAATGTAAAGTCGAAATATATTTCCTTTAAAAAACTACAAGTACTTGAAAAATAATGTTTTAGCTTAATTCATTTAAAAAATATTATCAGATGCATCGACAACTAAGTACTTATCGATGAAAAAAACTATTGCAAATTAATCGATATAAAAAATTGCTGTGTCTTCAATAAAAAAAAATATTTCGTAGAATAAATCAAATGTCAGAACGAGACAAATATTCGCTTACAAGTTTACACATGACGACAAATATTCGGTCTGTTATTTCACAACACGTAAGAAGGAGCGTGTGTTGAGTGTCTCGGACGTGCGCGCCACCAAGCTTATATACTTTCAACGTTTCCACCACCTTTCTCCGCGGTATCTCTGCTCCTACGAATACTCGCCCCTTCTCCGAATATATCCCATCGATTGTCCGTCCCGTGGGCGCGATGAAATAATCGCGGAAATACTACCGATTGCTCCAGTAGTCCGATACCTATTCCATCGGTGAAATGTTGCAACAATGTATGTCAGCTGATTCCTTTCGGCCGTTATACTCGTAGATTTTTTTGCAAAACATGATTCGCTGGATGAAAGTCGAAAATGCTGGGAGTCGGTGATGCGCAAAGTAAACAACGAATTTCGCTTATTTCGAAATGGACGATTTTCGAAAAAAGATTTTTTTTTTTGTGAAAGCTACATAAGGTATGTGTATATTTTAATGCTGCATGCGATTGGATAAGTTTATTGTTAGAAATTCATAATGCTCGTAATGTAATAAAGAAATATTATTATTGTAAAATGTTGCGTAATTACCGTGACTAATATTTAGACAAACTGCTGCGCGTAAAAACTCTCCGAGAAAGACCACGATTTAACAAAAAGCCATTCCAGTAGATAATAGGTGCCGCAGCAGTAATTAAATAAAAAGAAAGTGAACCGTCGAGTTTTCTGGTAATTTTTTTAGCGCTCTACAATGAAAAAAAAAAAAAAAAAAAACAGCTACCATCAGCACAAAAAACTACTCGTGCGATTCCCCCATCCTCTTCCCTCCTGTCTCCCTCTCATCTGTCGCTCTTTCTCTCCCTCTCTCCCTCTCTCTCTCGAACCGCTTCGCCGTCTACCGGAAATAAACCGTCAAGTTCCCTCGGCCACTTTGGTCTAGCCGTTACGAGAAAGGCGTTTTCATAATGATCCTCTTTTTTCTTTTACATTTTGAATTTTTTTACCTCGACCGCCCGCCCGTGGATCCGAATCTCGTCGACGAGCAGCGGAAGTAGACGGGGCAGTATTAAAGACAAATTGGCGCGTAATTTTTGGGCAAGTGCACGGACGCGGCGGTAAAAAAAGGACTCGGGTGCACACACGCGCTCGAGAAAACACTTTTGGCTGACGGCCTCGTAACTTTTACATTTTGCCGGAAGCGGCGGCGGGCCGCCTTTCTTTCTAGGCGAGATATGCTGTTTTAGGTTGATTACCGAGAATCATCTTTCTTTCTCGGGCTCAAATTTGACGATAAAACTGGGCTGATATAGTGAACGAATGAACGAGTTAATGTGGAAGACATTTTACTTGCGATTGCCACGTGTATGCTGCTAATATTGAACTTAATAAGTCAATCAAATAAATTGGTTATATTTTAAATAAAATTACACTCATCGTTATAATAAATATCCGAATAATGCATAAAATATAGTAATTATGATTGTGAAAAAACTGACAAGAAATAAGTGAAGATTAAGAAAATTACGAATGCAAAGTTAAAATTTATAAATCACCGATTATATTGATAAAAACATACATACATATATTTAATAACTCAATGTTTTCTTGAAGAGAAAGCCAAAGACACAGTTTAAAAAGTATGCTTATGAAGAAACTTCACAAAATTGTTGTCTTAGACTTAAAAATAAACGCGGTACTTATAATCATAAAAAAACTTTAAATAAGTGTAAAGTATACTTTCAAAAATATCACTTTTACACAGCTGTTACTTATTATGCTCAAAATGATTTTAATTTTAATGAAACTTAACAAACTTTGTTTCTTATTGGAATGTAGAATTAAATTAATGGATCCTTCGCTTTAATAAATTGCAAGTTAAGGTAACGCATTGCACATATCAGCCAATTTTCCTCAGAACACAGATCTCCCACTTATTCACTTATTCAATTTCCGGACGAGAAATTATCGATACCCGATACACGCCTCATTAAAAACATATTCGGCAAACATCGCGGCACAGGTTACGAGGGAAGAAAATTACGAAATACGCGCATGAAAAAAAAGACCAACGGAGAATCGCAATCGATCGTGATTAAGTATGCCCCCTCGCGCAGAAAAATATTATTTTCATCAAGTAATTGAGAATTCCACAAATGTTATCGTATAATTTTCATTTAATGGCCGTTAAAGTTTTCCTCCTTTAGCCGGTCTTTTCGAGCCTCCGTTCGTGACTGTTAAAACTTTTTCTCGCCTGTCTCTCTCTCTCTCTCTCTCGCGCCTCGGCATCAATACAAAAGGAAGGCATAGAGAACGAGGCCCGCGAACACAAAGAATTGCGGAACGCCAGGATTAATGCACTTAATTTTTTAGTCACACAACAGAAACTTAATTTATGCCGTAGTACTTTTACTTCTACGGATCCTTTCTAGATATCGGACCAATAAAACTCCCCGGAGTTTCCCGAATATATGGACGCGCATACAATCACTCATAAAATAGAATCGATTTACAGATGTATACGTGGAAAAAGTCGCGCATAATTGCACATACCCGATAGGTACAGTTCTTTTTTATATCGTAGCAATCGTGGATCTATCGCGAATTCTTGGCCGTGCGATAGTAAGAACTCCCGCATTCGTGGATTTCATTTACATAATGAAAACACCGGGCGATGTTATTGCACTTGAAAAGGGAAACGTTCTTTTAAATAAATAATTTAGAAGAATTATTGAGCTATAAATCGTAAAAGCGCCTAGTAATTGATATTAAAAGAAATCTCCCCTTATTTGGATAAATCATTAGCGAGAAACAATCTAGATAAATTTTCTATTTTAAAGTATTTTCAAAACAAATTGCTTATCGATGAAAGTATATCGGAAGCTACGATTCTCTCGCTCTAACTCCCGTGCATCGAAAAACTATACTTTTCCTTTCTACTCTGGCGGCTTCATTATCAACTCGCGCCAGCTTCGAGAAAAAAAAGGGGTAGATAAATCAAGTTTTTCAATTTAGCCACTCGCTAAATTTTATACATCAACGTCGCAGCTGATTTCCCCTGGTTAAGATTATCTCCTCAAGCACAATGGATCCTTGGGTTTTTTTTATTTGTCGCGAATCGCGGATATATCGACATCGCACAAAAGCCACTTATACACGCGTTTGTTTTCGCGAAAAGTGATTGTCACGCCGACTTCCTATACATACTACATCACACACGTATATAATAGAGATGTGTTTGTCTTTGTTTTCGGAAGCGGAAAAAGGCCGGGGACTCGTTAATACCGTAACAGAATCGTTCGCATCCTTATTTCTCTTCATCTTCCCTAACTCTATCCTCTCTCATCCTTTCTCCTCGAAGGTGCGTGTGCGGCTGCGCTCAGAGAGACCCAAAGGAGTATCAGCTTCGGCTCGACTTTCCCTGCGTCCATGTTCACCTTTTTCCACACCGATCCCTAATGGCTATACGTTAGGTCTGCGCTGATACAGTGATATTGGCCAGAGGCGGTAACAAAATTTTCTCCGCTCTCCCTTTCAGTTTACACACGAGCACAACATTTCAACCCATCAATTACACGCGTTCGCTAAATTTTCGGTGCAAAAATGCATTCTCATTGGCTTAAGTGCATTGTACGTCTATGCCTCTATACTCTCGTCCCTTCCGCGTTCACTTTTCTCATTATGCGCGCCGGTGAAACGGCGCTTATGACGTTTTTATTAAGAGATCCGTGGGGAGTTGCTCTCTGATGAAATGCAGAAATTCATTGATCTCAGATAAGCGCGCGTAAGTTATTATTCTGTGCCGATCGCTCTTTCCGGTGAACAAGAGAGAAATGCATTGTGGCTTATCGCAAAAATCGTGATTAGACGTGAATTAATCTGTATAGCGTATATACAGTTTCCGGAATGTTTGATCGAAAAATTAATTCATTTCTTACATGTTCAATGTGGAGAAGCTGTTAATGATGGAAAGGCTTAATTTTGAGTTTATGATAGAATCATACAAATCTTTGATTCGTGTATAGATAAATGCGAAACTTTCATGCGAGGTGGATGATAAACATATTAAATTTGAGTCTTGTAAATGCATAATAAATGCCATTATATCTGTTATATTAATTCAAAGGTCTACTCTATACTCTGTGATATAAATTAAATTTATATGTATAAATGTATATTTATTATTTTGACATGATTCAATAAAATACTTATGAAAAAATAATAAGAATCCATTTTTACTCCAAATCCGCTAGTCATAAACAATAAGATGTCGAAAAACATGATTAATGCCACGAGAATATACACTTTTGTGGGAAATCCCTGATTAGTATAGGCAATTCGTATACTACAAAGAAGAAGGGAATCCAATTGCATCGCTCAGCTGTGTTGTACATATATCGCGCCAATTATGGATTTCCTCCGTGCATAATCCGGCGGGTCGTTGCATCATTCTCGAAGAAGCCAAGAGGATAAATAACTTTCTCACAGATGTAACACATCATTAGATGGCTGGGAGATGATGGTAAGATGGGTACAAGACGAGCAATTGGCCTAATGACCGTGCCTCCGTTACATGCCGCTGACTATTGTGGAATTACGTGTAGTGTTTCGCCGTCGCGGCCGAACAGCCGAATCGAGAACGGGATCGAGGAATCGATATAGGCACGTCCATCATTCCGAGACTGATCTATTTATTTCCTTTCGATTAGCGTACGAAATTGGATTACGTTGTAGAGTTGGAGAATCTTGGTTAGGGTGTTTTAGTAATCAAGACAGTGTTTAGGTTGGGAATCTTTTGTTTAAAATAATAGTATTTAGCGACAGGTTGTACATTGATGTTTTTCTTTGTATAGGAATCAGTGTAAGGTACATAATTGAATTGTCAGAAAATTATTTTATAGAAAATTTATTTATTACACATAGAAAATCAGATTATTCTAAATACAGAACAACGTAGCGTCTACAAAAATGTCAAATAATTAGAAGATTCTCATTTCTGTACCTAACATTAAAGCATTAATTTATAATAATACTGGTGTGTGCGCATTTTATTAAAAAGAGAAATATATGTATAAACTAGGAATATGTTTTCTATCGAGATAACCAATTAGATCTAAGCACCTAATTCAAGCACTTAACTTAATAAGAGTAACGTTATTGATTTGTTTCAAAGTTAATTATTATGTACACGCGTGTTACATGCTAAAATAATCCGCGGCAACGAGATACAATATATTTTTACTTGGTTCAGTGAACCTTATGATGAATGGTCTTGTATACAGGAATCTTGATGGGAATTTTCTTCTCGACGATGTAAGGAACATGCTTTACCACTTCAAACGGCACTGGTTTTTCGACTGGCACTGGAACGATTTTCTCGACTGGCGTCGGCACCTTTTTCTCAACAGTCTTCACTACAGTTTTAATAACCTGTAACGAAAATGATGAGTACAGGTGGTTCATTTTCATTTTGCCTGCACTTTTTACGACGTATATATGCGCGTTTTTAGTTTTTCGGCAAATGCAGCTTTCCATAGCAGTTTTCGTACATTGATGTATATTATTTTATTGAGAGATCGACGTTTTTAGGAAAATTATTATTAGTGCAAATGGATTTGAGCGAGCGTTCGAAAGAAATTGGTAAACGTAATTATTTTCTTAAAAATTAATAAAGTATACCATTACACTTAAGATAAGTAAGTTTAAGATAATTATCCCTTTCCATCTTTCTCACTCTCTCACTATTGCTCTCACTCTTACTTTTCCTTTCCTCTTAATCTTCATTCTCTCTAACTATCTTTTTTTCGCTTTTCCGCCTTTTAATAAATAATTAATTCGTTTCTTTTGAATTTTTATTTTTCTTGTAATAAATTAATAATTATTTCCCCTTTAACCTAATATATATATTAATTTATGCATTTTAAGTTAATTAAAAGTATATAGTATTTTTAAATGAATTTTCAATTTTATAAAATATTTTATGCGATTCTTTTTGTTTACCTATTAAGTAATGGTAACTCTAAAAATTAAACGAATTTATTGAAAATACGTTCCAATTTTAAGAACTTTATTTATTTCATTTATAAATAAATTATCAATATATAAACCATTAGTGATTTATTATGTTCAGAATTAAATCAACCATTTTTGTCAAAATGTAAAAAGTATAAAAAAAATTAATATAAAAAAAAATACAACAATAGTGACGGGTTACCTCATAAGGAACTGGATGCAGCATCGGTACCAATATTGGGTAAGGTTGAGGTATTTGCTGCACTTGAGGGTAAGGGATTTTGATTTCCACTTCTTTGGCCACTGGATATCCTGCAGAACATTATTTACCTTAATATACAAACATTCAGATATAAATCAATTTGGTCCGACATTTTTACTAACCTATTTCTTTGATAACAGGTTTTATAAGGCCATGCTTATCTTTTCCAATAACAACGTCCGTCAACCATGTCTCCAGTCCCTTGATGGGTTTCTTGTCATCCGATGAGTCGCTAATTTGATTCCAGCCATGTGAGTCACCTACAAGATTACAAGACTATGAGATTCTTAGGAAAGTAGGTAATTTTTTTAGGGTATTGTATATTCAGGTGGGATTTGTTTTAGTGGTTTTCAATAGCAATGTTAATAATTACGAAGAAGAAGAAAATTAGATTGATTGGTTATCGTTATGCGGACGTATCCATAAAATAAAAACTCCAATATTATTAGTTACGACATCGATGGCTCAAAGTTATAAATTTAAACTATCCTATTCTTATTTTTTTTTATAAAAATATCGTGCAATAAAACTAGGGTGATTAAATTTCTTTTACAGCGAGTAAAGAAATATCAATGCATAATAAATGAGAATATAACTACCGTGAAAAAAGGTATCTGATTTTACATAAATACTTATTTATCTGAATACAGCTATTAAAATTGTTCATTCAAACCAATTAAATAGACAACTAAAGCTATAAAGTAGTATTTTTAAAAATATGTTATTAAAAATATCAGTGTAGAAACAGTGTACGAATTCAAACTACATATACTATAAGACTAGGGTAAAAGGAACTATTTACCGCAAAATATCCGAACAAAATACACCCATTCAATTTTTTACCTACTTGAAAAAGTTAATCTGTGAGTACAGTAACTATAATAATTCTTTTTGTATTCATAATGTATTCAAACCGAAGTAGTTCCAAGTATATGCAGGGATTTGCAAATTATGACCTAAACTGATCTCTCCAAATGACAAGCCGTGGCCGCCGCCGCCGCCGCCGCCGCCACCGTGATCCAAAGCTATTGGGCCAAAAGTCAGATGGCCTCCGTCATGACCTCCGCCCAAGTCCCATCCCGATCCTTGGCAAATTTCGATTACGCCTAAAATCAATAACTGTAAAATTGAATCTTAGCGACTTTCAGCAAGTGCTTTAAGTTTAGGTCATTAGGCGGTACACGATTAAAACTTTAATTTGTATAATTGTTAAACATTACAATGAAAAATCTGAAAAGTCCCGATGGCACTGCAATTGCATGCAAATCCTATTTAAATGCAAAGTTGAATAAATGAAAGGAAACTGTTGTCAACATCGGGACTTTTCACTGTAAGGATCGGCTGCAATCGTATGTTGAACAGCACTTGAAACAACCGAAGCGATCGTACAGCGACAATTGCGTCACTATATTAAACCAAAAGAAGTATATATAAATATAGAATTAAAAGCAAATGCGTTTACGTACGAAACAAATCATAGTCACGCGTATACAAAGTTAGCACGAATGAAGGCACGAGTATGACTAGATGAATTTTCGTGATTTCTGCTTTTATATGCGGCATCGCGCCAAGTAGTCGGGTTGTAGCAGCCCCACTCTATTACCCACTTGATAGCGCAGTTAAAGCTGAATTTTTTATCATTACACGCGGCAGTTGGGAAGCTCTTGCGTAACCTTCCCGGCGCGGTTTCGGCCCGTGTTTATGCCAAGGCACGTTTTCCTTATGCCGCTACTGGCAGTACTTCGCGAAAGGCCTGGCAATTATACGGGGGTAAATAAAGAGGCTAGATTCGCATAAACGGATTGGCTCGATTAAACTTTCCGCGGAAAAGCGGGCTCAAAAATCTCTCGCGGCCTTAATGAGTTCGAATTACGATTTTTTAACGGGGGTTGTTGCGCCGCGTGTATGGGAGGTTCTATCGCTGCGAGAGCACGTATGTAGGTACGTGTTCTTGGGAGCGAATGAAACACCTTTCGAAACGTTGCGCACACGTTGGACATGTCGAAAAGATGATATTCTTTTGGGAAAATTCTGGTTAAATACTTAAGATTCCAGATGAATTTTGTACGAGCATGCCAAATATATGTGTTAAATAATAGATTGGCTGGGCGATGCATTATTAGCAAGTATTATAAGCGATTTTTAAAAAGATACTTATTAATACTGCACTCGTGTCATAATTTATGCATGACTATAATTCACACAGTAAAAACATCCAATGGATACTTTTTCCGCGTATTTTACCTACTTATATATATACGACATCACTTTTACGTTGTTACTTCCTGTGACTACACACAGAGTTTGTGCACAATTTAAGCGTACAAAAAACTATCGATAGTTTTATTACAGCAAGTGTATTTATTAGCCATTCATTTTCTATCGAAATTGCATTACCAAGTCCAATGCGCTACATTAGACTCGTTTCCGTAAAAATTATAATGCACTAATTATGGTGTTCGCGTGGCGAGCTTTACTTCTTGCTTCCTCTTTCGCTCGGTGCCTGATAATTAAGAGGAAAGTATGATTGACCGCGGATAATTTGGACTGTTTTCCAGCACGTTCATAGATCATTATCAATGCTTATTGTACTAGACTTACTTTTGAGAAATAATTTAAGAATAAAATATACGCTTGGAAGATTCAGGCATTCCCGATATTTTGTACCAATGTTTACTTTGTGCATTAATTATAGGTAGTTTTCTTACTGTACCCTAACAATTTCACCAGAAATAACTGTTTGAATATTGATTTCTAAGTGAATACATCTTGTGCGAAAATAATGTGCGAGAAATCTAAGTATAGAACTTGATTATTAAAAGTTTTAATAGCGGTCGGCTTATGATTTACAATGTGTTAACATCTGAGCATTCGCTGTTAGTGATATTATACCGTTTATGTAAGTAATAAATTTTTAAAAACTTGTTTTACCAGGATTTCACTGAGATAATATATCGATTCTTGTACAGAATGAAAAACAGTGGAATCTCAAATTGGTACAGAAACACGTGTCAAAATGTTCTACACATCCATAGTTTCCATATTCTTTGATTCCCTTTTTCTACCAAATCAATCAAATCCGTGTGATTACCGTCGGTTAAATTTTTAAAATTTAACGAGTTCATTAGCGAATCCATTTATATGATAAAAAAATTAACGAAAAAGTCCGATCGCCACAGCTGTCCGCATATCAAAGCCGAACTTTGATGAAAATGATTTCGGTACAGGCGGCGTGCGATCAAACGCAGCTATAGTTGCAAGGTGAACGCGTTCGCGCCAGCCTTTAATCAAGCCATTTCTCCGGATACTTTAACAGCGCTTATATCCTCGATTAAGCCGCGCGCGAACGATCGACACTCTTGACCGAGTAAACTCTCCTCTTATTGGGGGGGGATCCAATTATACTTTTATTTAATCTCGCTAATCTCCACTTTCTACGGCGATTTCCGAACTACTTTAGATCGAAAATCGCGCGCAGCGCAGCGAAAGCTGGTCCGTCTGCTGCTCAACGTTTGGAAATAATCCTGTGTGTGTGTGCGCCTCGAGGCTGCAGTGCGTCCCTCTTATATGTGCAGCGCTCGATTCGTCATGCACAGTTAGCGAATAATGTGCGTGATTGTAAAAAAATTAACAGCCTGATGTATACGTGCGTGTTTTACATGGCTGCTTTGTATGTGGACATGCGGTGACCGTGTTTTTTTTGGATCGTCTAGGGCAAGGAGCGTATCGTTCGTTGCATTTTTTCATTGAGAGATTGGTAGATGGAGTTGCGTTGGATTTGCACTGATCGCAAATTCGATAGAGTCCGTTCGTTTATTAGATTAATGGCTATTTTCGATGTTTTTAGATAATGAAATTTTGATAAATATAAAAAAAAATATTATAACGTGAAAAATGATGTAATCAATGAAAATGAACCATTTATTAATATATTAAATAACATATGTGTTTGAAATAACATTTCTAGAATTTTCTGTATTTATGATTGACCTAATTGAAATGGATTTTGGAATTTTTAAAAGTCGATGAAAACCAACTTATATAATTAAAAAAAAAATGTTATGTTGACTATCCATAAAAAACACAAAAATATTTTGAGAATTTGAGTTACTCTATTGCTGGACTATTATTAATTTTTTAATCGATAGGGGAAGAAATATTTTTTGTAGTCAGAAAAATATTTGCAAATAACAATTTCTATACAAATCAAGAGGTTCATTGTACAATGATTAAAATACCACATTGCAAAGAACTGTATTTAGCGATTTCTCAAACAAGATTTGTGGTTAAGCAGTGTATTTTATCCTAAACAAAGTATTATTTTATATAAGTATTGGGAAGTATTGCTTTTAGTTTAAATTATTAAATAGGTACTCTTTCTTCTTCGGTATTTACTTCGGTAGGTACTTCTTCGAAATCCAAAACATGCTATGTGAATATACTCTTGTGAAGATCGATTTTATATCTTTTAAGATATCATCAATTTTTTTCATAAATTATGAATATCAAATTATAAAAATAATTTTATTCAATGGATGATAATTAAAGTGCAATTTTGCACAACCTTATTAATATAGGGATTAGGGTTTATTATTGCTTTGCTTGAAATGATCCATAATAAAATCTAAGAAATCTACTTTTCTAAATCACCGTTTTGTTCATCGTTCTCTAAACAATGGATGCTTCGAATTCCAAGATAATTTTCGTAAGAATATCATACGTAAAATAATTCTGCAAAAAGCGTTGCTTATACGAATGTATCAAGCACCGGTTAATACCAATCATTTCAAGCAAAAGAACATAATCACAGATGTAAGTACAGTGTAGTAGTCCACTTTCACCGTGAACGAGAGCAGAAAGAATTCTCAGACTTAATGTTTTCTCTTGTTCTTTTATTGCAAAAAAAATTGGTTCTATTCGATACAAAAAATAAAACAACACAACAACAGACAAAGGCTTAATGAAGTGACTTACGACGGCACCGCGACGTTTTATATACATTCACAAAGTAAGTCGTACGATACGAAATACAAATACAAAAAAAACAACATGGTTTACAGAAAGAGCATCGGGTTTAGAACGCGATGCACGCGCAAAATCTGAGGAGTCACGACTTCTTCCATCCGTCTCCCAAACACTTTCTCCTCGCGGGACCTCTGCAACGCTTCGACTCACTCAGGTTTTGTGCACGAAAAACCTTCCCCTCTCTCGTTTCGAGGGGGCGTCGACTTATATATATATACGCTGTGTGTGTGTGTTTCGTACAAAAAAAAAAAAAAAAAAAATAAGAAAACAGATAACAGCCTTACGCGTACATTTTTCGCTCGATTCGCATCGCTCGATTCATCGCCTCGAGAAATACTGTATTTAAGACTATTAAAACTTGATGGTTCTAACGATTCGTATAAAGACTTTTTTTTTTGCGGTTTTTGTCAGCTTTTTCTTTAACAATTCTGTATAAATCATGTATAAAGTCGTAAACAAGGTGAAAAAGAAAAATGAAAGAGTTATGTGTTATGATTAAGGTGTGTTCAGAGAATTTCTTAGTTGGATAGACCGGCGCTTTCGCTATATAAATCCCCCCCCCCCCTGACGTATTTTCCACGAAAGCGAAAACGCGCAAGTGCTATTGAGTCATCCGCGTTCTCTTTCAACAGCTCATCAAACGCGCACTGTTGCGTGAAAAGCCGATCCCCAATTACGACTAGTCCCATACTTAATTTCGCTGGGTCCCGTAAAAAACTGTATAGACAATTTGTCAGTCTACCCAAGTAAAATAGTCTCCAATTACACTGGCATCGCACGAAAGTCCCAGCTCAATTGGTCGGCTGCAACTTTCACGCTCGGGGCCCACGCGGCGTCTAGTGGCCTCCGCCGTGGCCTCCACCGTGACCGTGGCTGCTGTGACCGTGGCCGCCGCCGCCGCTGTGGCCGCCCTTGGCGTGATGGTAGATGGTCTTGTACACGGGGATCTTGATGGGGTAGGGCTTGAAGACGGGTACGGGGATGTGCTTCTCGATTTTGATGGGAACCGGTTTCTCCACCGGTACGGGGATGTGCTTCTCTACGGGATAGGGCACCTTCTTCTCGACTGGTACGGCGACAGTTTTGATGATCTGAATGGGGACCGGATGTGAGACTGGTACTGCCACTGGGTAGGGCTGAGGGACGCCTACTGCTACCGGGTGCGGCACGTTGATCTTAACTGGATGCGGCACTGGGATACCTGAAAATAATCATTCATTCAGACTATTTAATAATTGCTTGAAAGGGTTCCTGTATTTCACCCGCATCTTGGTCAAATTATCGGATACAGATTTTCAAAGTTCAACTCGATATTATTACTTTCTCAAGGAGAGAATATTTTTCTTATACAAATGGTACGCACCGAACCTATCACTTAATATTATGAACAAATAAACTGCTGCACTATATATTATGATTGTACTGGTATTCACAACACTTTATATTTTAATACCAAATAGAGTATATAAGAATTCAGTTTAAAATTTTAGAAATTTGTAAAAGTCTGATTAAAAGGTAATTTAGTAATCTTTCAAAATTGAATATTATTAGGTCAATAGAAGAATCCATTTGTTAAAATCAAAGATGCAATTTGTCCTACCATTCGATATCTCGCATCCCGCACTCTATTCGATAGTTTTAACAATCAATTAATCATCCATGTAAATCCTCTCCTCTCGGAGAAGACAACCGAAGTCGTGGTCATCCCTTAACTTCTTGCAAACCTCCCGGCATCCAAAAGACATTTCCACGCAAACTTCTCGGTCACCGTCGAGCTCCCAATCAGCCTTTACGCACCGATCGATAGTCCACGCTCACTCTCCCATTTATTTGGCGGTAAGAGCTTTCCAACCCCGCGTTTATAGTTAGTCGACCCCCCAAAAGACGATTTCCATGTCAAGTTCTTGGGTCGTCGACGGTGGGGCAGAGAGGGAGAGAGAGAGAGAGAGAGAGTTTCAATCAGCCATTAGCCCACCAATCAATAGCTCACACACGAGCCAGGCCTCACTTCTGTCCTCCCCTTTTATCTCGAATTAGCAAATTAACGTAACGTCCCCCCTTCCCCCAGGGACGACCCATTTACCCCAGAAAGCCAAAGGGAAACTCGCCTCTCTCTCTCTCTCGCTATCTCTCTCATTCTCAATGCTCACTACTAGCCCCGTTTGAATTACCGATTTCCTTGTAAACTGGCACGGCAACTGGCCTTGTCACCTCGACGTGCTCGGATACAGGGACGCTGTGTACGTAGTGGTGGCCGCCGTGCTGCTGCTCGAAACTCGGCTCGTGTCCGCCCTCCGAATGGTCCTCGGACTCGTGAGCCCCGTTATTGAAGTCGGTGAAAGCCGAGTAGTCGTGCTGCTGGTGCTGGTCGCCGAAGTCGTGGCCCGATTGGGGCTCCTCCTCGTGGACTATGGCATTGTTGTTGGTGTCGTGGCCCTCGTAAGCGCCGTAGCCAACGCCGCCGCCTCCGCCGCCGCCGCCGCCGTAGTCGTAGCTCTGCTGCTGCTGCTGCTGCTGGGCCTCGTGATCCGACCTGTCCATCACCTCCTGCTGGGGCTGCTCGTAGTACTGCTGCTGCTGCTGCTGGTACTGTTGGTAAGGGTTGTGCCGGAAGATCGGGATGAAGATCTGGCCGTGGAACTGCGGCACCATGACTGGATACGCCGCCGCCACCGACACCAGGGCTGATAGTAGGATCTGAAAATGTGTTCGACGATGCGCGAGTTAGAGGTTTTGACAGAACTTCAGATTACCGTTTTAGCGAATGAGTCGATTTATTAGTAGTATCGTTGATACTTTTACGAAGTCATATCGGAAACGTTTTCAATATTCACATTGCTTTTAGGTATTGATAGCATTAACCGGGGTTTAGTAGAAAGTTATATATTTATATTATTAAAATATTCAGTGGAAAACAATTACTCAACCAATAAAGGATAAAATAACAATCAAACGATATCATAACGAATTCATCGGAAAACAATAAATGAAACAGCTTTTAATCACGTGAAGCACTATTTATAATAATACTAGTATTGTACATTGAAATATTAAATAGCTTAATTTAAGCTCGGATGAGTACGACCGATAGGATAAGCTTATGGAATCCAATGAATAAAAAGCAATAAAAAGAGGGAAAATTTTGCATAACTTATCAGCCGCTACCACTTTCAAAATACCTCGTACCGCGCGTCTAAATTATTAATTTGACCAGTTGATTCATCAAGAATCAAAAATATAAATTATCCGGCTAATGCGAAAATTGTCAGAACCGCAGAAGCACTGGCATAACCCGATTATTCTCAACGTATCCCAAAATCGATACACCCTCCCGTCCAAATCTCTCCATATACCAGCGCGAGAGAGACATCAATCACTCCAAATGAAAAGTGATTCAAGCCTCCTCCCGGTCCCCGTCCCTCTACCGTACGAAGCTCAGTGTCAAAGCACGGGCACACACTCACAAACTTGGCCATGGCTCTGCGTCGAGCTTTGCGAAAATTTTCCTTAGTTGAGCAAACCACCAATGGCTCTATGTCTGTATAATGTCTGAAGTATGGTCTAGCTGCCTTACAAGGAGCCGGCGCTACTGATACATCTTCGAGCATACCACTTCTTAAATATACCGGGCGGCCGGGAGTAGGTGCAGGTAGACTGTAGCGAACACGAGGGGCTCTCTCTCTCCCCCCCTTTCACTGTCAACGCTTTGATATTGTCCGTGAACCTTTCGCTGCGCGGGAATCGCCTTCTAGCGCCGGTCAATTGTTTCGCCGACAACACAATCGCTATAGAGAAAGAGAGAGAGAGAGTGAGAGGAGTCTCGAGAGTACAGTCTGTAAGGGGATGCCGGAAAACGTAGCGCTGGCGGATTAATTATCCTTCCCTCTCTGTTCTCGCAGTTCCCTTGCGCGATGCACGCGGGATACGAGGAACGTACCATAAGGAAATGAGGATCCGAGATCCATTTTTTTAGATTCGAACGCAGGGAAAGTGGGGGAACAATGCGTACCGTTGCTTTCACCTTAAACGTATACTTTGGTTATGAATCGATATCCGAACGAGGGAAATGACGTCTTACCGCATCGTAATCTAATCAGGGATAATTTTGCATCTAGTTACGTTTCTCCATGTTCTGTGGATCGTTGGATTCCCGGAGGCGTCTAGCGATTATTGCACGGAAAAAAGAAGATAGGAACGAATGATTGTGTGTCTACAGGTGTGTTTTCTTTTTACGGGAAAAAAGTTTTCATTTTAATTATTGGTATAGATGATGGAAATGAGAGATGTTGGGCTCGCAGCTATTTTCATGCTTCGGGTGGGATTGGTAATTTTTTTGCGCGATTACGGATATGCGCTTTGCATGATTGATCGTTCCTCGGGGAGAGCGTTATTTGAGGCGAATTTTTTAATCTACGTCTTACGGACTGTGCACGATACTTTGGTTTTTAGACGCAAGCCAAGCGTGTATTATTGATCGATTATTCGAGCAGAATACTGCACATTATTTTGATAAGCAAAATATATTAATATCTTCAACTTCTTTATGCATAAATGCGATATTCAAATGCGATGTTCTACAACCAAAGTGTCCCAACTGCAATTCTTACAATTTATTGCCAAATAGTAAATTATTGAATCAAAACCATACTGTAAATCAGTGAAACTGCGTAAACATCACGTTACAAGAACATCCGATTCGTCTCGGTGAAAATGGGATTTAGCATAAGGCATGGAAGCCGAATCGGAATGTGCTACTTGCTGTGGAAAACACATTCGCGGATGAAAAAAGTCTCCAAGCGCGAGTGTTGGCAGTTTTTAATTTTTAAACAGCATTGTAAACTCGCCACACTCTAAAATCTTTTTCCCCTCGAAAGGAAAGCATACGCGCTCAACTTCCGACCATAGGCCTGTATAATTTCCTCCTGGACGCACGCAAAAACAAAAACGGGGGGCCTTCCCATCAAGCAGACCAGTGCGCAGAAGCAAACTGCCCGCGTGCGCAGAGGAAAAAAACGGTACACAGTAAAATAATGTGGATCGCAGTAGTATAACGACCGGCAGTGGTAAGACTGTAAACTCGAGGGGAAAAATATGAGGTTGGAACTGAGGTGTCGTGCCACAGCCACACTTTTATTGTATTGAAATATAGTAATGTCGTAACGTTTCGTTTACATTTTCGTGGGATAAAAATGCTTTGGCAAAATTGCGGCTCTTTTATTTTTGTCTGCGCTGACTTTAGAAAAGCTATCTCGTGGAAAGCAGTATTGAAAGTTAGGACCTTTTCACTTCTATGTTTTTGAGAGATAATTTATTTGGATTAAAATTTTAAATTGCATTGATTGAGGGATCAAATGTTAAATTCAATCACTTTATAAATCATGTTCACATAGTAATGAGAAGAAAGTGTTCTCATAGACACACCCATGCATTAGCGTATTGCTTTTACTATGTATAAATCTATCTGCTTCAAGATAAACCGTATAATTTAATTAGGTCTTACAGGTTTATTTAACAATTTCATGGGATATATTTAGTTTTAGAAATTAATATTAATTTCTATCGAGTTAATTAAAATATCAAATTCTACATTTACGATAAATCTTATTAAAGTAGAAGATATTGAACTAATACTCTCATGACTGTTATAATAGATAGTAATTAAAATTATAACTTTTTTGTATGACATTATTTTCTTGCAGTTACTATTATTATCTGTTAAGTACCTATTTTATTTCTAAACGGTACTAAAACAGTTCCAGTTCAGAAAGCAGAATACTCAATAAACATTTCTAAATGCCTATGGAATATAGGTTAAAGTGCGTTTAATACGTTTATAATGAACCAATTTGCATTGTTTAGTGCGCCGTACAGAGTGGACAGCTATTTCATATCTCTATTTTACAAGCCCGTGAATATCGAGTAAATCCTTATCTCATTACAAACAATCCCCTGCACATTGAGAAAGATCGTAGATTCATTATACTCGAAAAGGAATCTACAGCCACTCATTGTTGAAAATGTTCTAGAATATATCGCAATAGAAAGTGCAAGATCAAAGTGGAAGACAAGAGTACATTTCTGACAGGCACGTTCACTAACTCCGTATATACTCCGCGCGTCAAAAAGAAAAGTGAAACGTAACAATTCGGTAGCGCCGCGGCAGCCAGATACAACTTCCTTCCAAACCCTTGGAAAACAAGAAGAAGAAGAAGAACAAGACAAAAACAAAAGCAGCGATTTGCAGTCAAATTATCTCAGTGTGCCTCGTATACTGGGCCTAGTCGCAACAAACAGAAAAAGAAAAGACTCGGCTAAACTACTTCTAGCCTCTTGTCCCCCCCCCCCCCATCGGCGTTAACGGACGCAACTGCAAGGAGCAGGACACAAATTATCTCACACAGTACCAGCGAAGAGAGACGGCTAATTTCTTGTGTTTACATCGCGTCTCGCCCCGAAGTTTGAACTTTCGCCTTGGCATCGTTAACCTTGGCGGTGAGCGCGCGCAATTATAATAATTCAAGTTCAGCGGTGGTGCCAGCCGCCTCACCCACGCGACAAACCTATGCCGCCGACGACGACGACGAGAGTCCGAGATGTGTAGAGAGCATAACGGGCACGGGAACATCTTTTTATGGGCGGATAAGCACTGCTGCTGCTGCGCTTGTGCTTTTAATTAATGGCTGGGCGCATATTTAGGCGCAATTAGACGAGGGGATTGAGTTGCGTACGCTGATACTGGCTGCGTGGGGGAAGTTGGAGGGGAATTAATTAGGAAGGAAGCATTTTTTTATATTCGAAATTTCGATATATGTTTTGATATATAATTTGCAGTTGTACAGACGGATATTATTTCTTTAATAATGACTAAGTTCTCGGCAGCGATGTTTCATTTTTACCTTCTTTATAGAGGATGTATCATTTAAATTAAAATTTTAATAGATATGCAGGATATAGAAAATGAGGCTAAAGAAGGGGATGACGTTATCTTGACATAGCAAAATACAAAAACTCTAAAAATCTATTGATTTTGAAACTATTACTTTTAAGAAAAATAAAAAACATGCGTCTTAGTTATTTTTTCAATTTTTTACCTATTACCAATAAAGATGTAATTTTTTTATGTCATTTAACATCCCTATTCTTAGACCCCATAAAATGAGCATGAAAAGTATCATTAAAATATGTCGAAAATATAGTGACGTTATATTTTATGTATATTTATTAATATTTAAATTCTATTTTATTGTTTATTTTTAATCATTTAAAAACCGCTTTCCATTTCATACCATTCCATAAGATGATGATAGAACGTTATCTCTTATTAAAGTAAGCATAACCAAAGTAAGTTAAATTTTATTTACGCGAGTATAGCACAAAAACGCGAGCAAAGAAACTTCATTAAAGTTTAGAAAATTCCAGCATCCTTTAAAGTTTTAATAATGCAGCACTTAAAATATTTCTGTTAAACGCTTATTTACTTTGGTTTTTCTTCGCTATAGTTTAAAGAAGCATGCCATATTCTTTAGATTCTATGCTGCAGAAAAAGAAGATTGCAGCTGAATATATCTTCCGCTCTATGGATTGGGTACACACTTACAAACATAGCTAAGTTGAGTTTTCACTTTCGTCAAAATAATCGTTCCAGAAAAAGACGTGAGAAGTTAGATACTATTGTTTACATACTTAACGGGATTCTTTTTTCGGTAGCGCCAAAAAAGTTCTAATTGAGGCACTTAAATGAACTTTCATATTACTATCACATTCGCTAAAAAGGTGCTTAAAAAAGTCAATGTGTATCTGATGACTTTTTAAAATCTCGCCTGGTACGAAGAAAAATACAGGATTCTGCTTTCGATTTGATAGTATTATATTTAGGTAATGTTGCATGACAATACATAGTGTACATATTTGACTATATTTCATTGACATAAGTGATACACATTCAACAAACAAATATTTACAGGATAACATTTATAATAATAACGTTTACGGTACAAACATTAATACTTAAACATTAATATATAACAATGCAAATATATTGGCACATACGGTATTTTTGATTACATAAAACATGGCATTATCATTTGCTGAATTTTAATAAGCTACGTTACAATTTCAAAATATCTCAACGATTTATTATTACATATTGTACAGCGCGTACAAAGCAGTAGAGTAACATTATTTGTTCTTTCCAGTTTGAGGTCATCGTGTGCAAAGTCGTATTAATCGTAGCTGTAATTTTATGAAAAGTACTAATTGGTTTTGATTGTCTTTTCTTTTAAGACGTAATATGAAAGATAAAGTGTAAAATTCATGGAATATTTCTAATATTTAACGAAATTTTTATAACGTTTTAAAAATGCTACTGCTAAAGGACTTTATGTTTGAGCATAATGCAACTTAAGCTTCTTAAGCGAAAAAAGCCTCTCCATGATATGTTAGAAGGAATAATTAGTTATATCACCCTCTAGCACCCGGTTGCGGTAACTTCCCACAAAATAATCGTCGTTATTGTCAAAGCTTATTGAGATGTAGTCTCTTCATTGATAAAAATAACAGTAAGTAAGTCGTCGGCTTCCAACAAATAATTATTTGCAATAACGAACATTAATTTCTATAAGTACAATACATTTTAATTAATAAAGTATTTAACCGTCATTTTATCTCTTAATATCGTGGCTCGAATATTCCGACAACCAAACCGCAAACTCAAAGCAACGTATTAAAACAAAGTGCCGCCAGCCGATGATAAAAATATATTTCAAAAACAATCGATCACTGCGCCATTACGCTATAAAATCCGACCACAAACCATTACTCTTTCACTATTCGACAGTCGTTCTCCTCCCTTTTTGTCTCCTCCTGCACGTCCGCATTGATTCAGCTCGGCAGAACCGATCCTATACCGAGTCAACAATCGACTTCTGCTCTCTTTCCTGCCTCGGTTTCCTGACTCTATCAATGGTTATACACAGACGATGTGGTCGACGACCCTAGCGATGCCAGCCGTGGCTCTTGCGATGGAAAACGTGTTTGTAAATGGGCACGTGAATCGGGAAAGGTTTCTCCACCGGGACCGGGATATGCTTCTCTATCTGGATCGGTACTCGCTTCTCCACCGGGACTGGTATCAGTTTTTCAATAGGAAACGGAACCTTCTTCTCCACTATGGTGGCCACGGTCTTTATTACGGGGATCGGTACCGGATGATGGATCGGGACATGGATCGGATATGGCTGCGGGACGCCGATCGCTGTCACGTGCGTTACCGGAATGCCTATCGGCTGCGCCAACGGAATGCCTGCAAAAAGAAAGGAACTTCCTTTGTCTCTTTTTTTTTTCCTGTTAAAATAAGTACTTTTTACATTGGGAGAAGAAAAGGGCTATTGGCGACCAGATTTTTCGTGACGAAAGAGAAACTGAAATAATGACGGGTAACTAGCGGGTATAGAAAAGAAAGTGATGGTGGTTTTTCGACTAATCGTGTTTGATTAATAATACAGGAAGTTAAGACCAAAAATTGGATTCTTATTCCTGCTAGTATTAATTTCTATTTTACAAAATATTCTTTGAACTTTATTTTTTACTTTGGTTATTAATCCATTTAGAAATCGATAAGGTTTATAGCTGAACAATTTTGTTAGTTCAATCAATTAGACACCTACCAATATGTTTGTAAACAGGTATAGTGATTGGCCTCGATACTTCGATATGTTCGCCTATTGGAATAGCATGAGCGTGATGATCCTGACTCTGATGCTGATTCCATCCTCCGCCACCTATGGTGATTTCAGCGTTCCATCCGCCCTCGGCACGTGGACTCCATCCGTGCCCTCCAAGTGATCCCAAAGAACTAAAGTCCTGTGTTTGACTTCCAAAGCTTAATTGATTGCTGCCAAAGTTGCTTATCTGGTTCTGATCATACTGTCTGCGAAGGATTTATAAAACTGAGAGATAATTATTGTGAATTGTGCAGGCTTAATCTTATACTGTTCTATTTCAGTGTTTGCAGTCGTTATGATGAAGCTTCGACCTATATTTGACGTGAATTCTAGTTTTCGCAGAAGCAATATTGTTCGCTAGGATTTAGATAGCTATGTATTGATTGTTGGAATATTTATTAATTATACCCGAGAAGAGGTAATCTCTTAACTACTGTCATATTAACATTTCGTCGAAATTGTAAATTAGTCGAAAGCTCTATGCTCATAATTTATTGTTCCAATTAATGCATTATTATGTTAACTGTACAGCATTAATTTTAAGTTAAATTTTTAGGATTATGTAGCGGTTGACTATATTATGTTAAATAATTTACAATATATGCTTCAGATATTCAGAACAATTAAAATTCTATTTATTATTCTTAATATAATAATTAATTGTTTTGTTAATGATATAATGAAAAACCGTATACAATAAATTATAAAATATGGATATTGAACAAGCTGGTTAAGGGATAAAAAGAAAATTTTGCTACTTACTGCCATCCGCCTGAAACCATGCCACTTGCATAATCGGCATATATGCATTTTAAAAGTAGGAGCGTTACTGTAGCCTAGAAAATGAAAATGTTTTTCATTAGCAGCAAATATACTTTGCTCGATTACTTCCTCATTTGGCTATACTCACTTTTACGAATCTCATTTTCAACATCATCTTTGTAATACCTAAGAAGAACCAGCAATTTCATGATACATTACTCACTTAAAATAACGATTGATCAGATTATGTGAAACTTTCTTTAATTTCAGTTTTAATCAACAGATTAATTTATATTATTCAAATTAGGATTTTCATTTGATTCTGATAATTTTATTGTTCAAGTTAACTAAACAAAAAGATTACATAATGCCATTAGTATTCATTTAGAAATAACACTGTGTTAATAGAAGCATGAATGCCGATTAGTATCTTTAAAAATAAATTTAAAATAGTCACAATATAGACTGGATGAATGACGGAGATAAAACGAAACACGATGTTAAATTAAAATGTACGTGTTCATATGAATTGAAATTGCATTTATATCTGATCTATATTAAGCATTCACTGCACAGTTTCCATTCATCATGTCGCCAGCAGATAAGATCGTTAGAGCGATTTCAGATCTCGTCTTTCAATTACACTCATTATTCCAATTTTTTAATTATTTTATAATGAAACAACTTAAAACAAAAAATCATTATATCAATCCTTTTTTCACGAACAATTAGATCAAAAAGCCGTATTTGAATTGTATATTCCGTCCTCTGTCTTTTCATTCGCTCAGCTCGCTAGTCCTTCTAAAAGAAAGAATAAAGAAGATCTTTTCACATTACAATTGACTAAGTCCGCTACTTACTCTCAATGGCATCGCAGGACGGGACAACGACGCAGCCGATCAAATCGTCCAAAGAGCGATCGAGCACTACGCGTCGTCTGCAAGTACCGGTAGGTTTTTATAGAGAAGACCATATACCTACATCAGACCTACACACACACACGCACTTTCTCCCACTCCTTGTACTTCTTGGAACGTCCTCAGGAGAATCTGGTCTACCGATCGGTGGACGGGCTAAAACCGGAAGATCGAATCGCCCCAAACGAGTCGTGCTAACTGTATATACGAGAAATTGCACACACATACGCACAGAGAGAGAGAGAGAGAGCCAGAGACGGTCTGATGGGAGTTATTTACCGATTAGCGAATAGCTCGTCAAATAACGCCCTCGCGTAAATTTCCAGCCAGAGGGAGTGAGCGAAATAGGAGATAGAGGGTGGGAGTATCCGGAGTCACGGGTAATTTGAACGAGGAACCGATGAACCGCGAAAGCCGATTGATCGATTCCCGGTCGGACCCCCTCGGGGGAAGAGGGAAGCGATCCCGCGCGCGAGCACCCACTCGACCGGTTCTTCACTGTATCTGTTTGTGTGTGTGTGTGTGTATGTCTACCGGTCAACTGTACCACTTGCACTTCCTCGTTTGTGAACAATTTGTTTTCCGTTCGACTATCTCTCCTTTGAATTAAACGGACCTTGTTTGAGCTCGATTTTCCGCAATCATATAGATAAGGTGATAATAGGCTGAACGATGTTATTCGCCCGGAAGGTTTCTAGCATCGGTTGCTGTACATCCCTTGATCGCAGACTTGGAAGAGTTTCAATTGTTAGGTAAATATCTTTAGATCGACGATTTATTTACTCTCTCGTTTCATCTGTTCATTCTGGGGTTTTTTTTATGTCAAATAATGATATGCCTCGTATCGAAAGGTAATATGTACTTATAAGCTGTGTAAGCGTACACCGATGTTCGTACAATTCTAAAACGATTTTTAATATAGCTAGCGATTTAAACGTGGGAATGTGTTGTTTTGTATATTCCACGTGGGAAATCGTTTTGCAATGAAATAAGGCATGTAAACGGATACACCATAAAGTTAATAAAAAACAGATATAAATGTCATATTGAAATTCTTTCTGTGGTTATTGAGAAAACGGTGACCTTGTAAATGAAACATAAATTAAGTAATGTCTTTTATGGACTTATCTTATTATAAGACTCCGGTGGCTTTATATCTCTTGCAATGGACCTCGGTCATAAGATTAAATGTTTTGTTTTTTAAAGAGCTGCAGCGCTAGAAAGTAAGAGTGTACAAATTGAGTAACAGTGAGAAGTTATGCTTTCTAATGACGATCATAAAGTCAAAAGTTACGAATTGGGATAGTATTTCAGGTGACCGAGAATTAATAACATCAACCTTTTTTGTACGGTCACGAACCAGAGCACGCCAATTATATAGTTACGGCCATCTTGTAAGCAGCTATAAAAGGATACTCAATATAATTAAGTGGGCGCGCACAGAAAAGAGAGTGCAATATCATCATTCATACGCTTTTTAGAGGCACACTTCTTGACACCCTATACATATATATCCTTGACAGGATCAATAGCTTTTTCCTGTCTGCCAAACTACTGATACAGATTCGAGTTATATCACGAGCCCATATATGTTTCATTGCCCATAAAATAGCCTCGCAAAAAGCTTAAACTTTCTATTATACCATCGGGAAGTTCCGATATAAAATCCTAAATTAAACCGATACAGTAAGCTTAGTTTCTAATTATAATCGAATGATTTTTTTTTAAGCGGATGATTTTACCTTTTTTAATAATGATTAATGGCAATGTTTTAAGCTGTATACTCATGCTACTTAAGTCGTTTTATAGTTTATATGATCATTAATTTTGATGATTTATGTTTCAATTTGATCTTGGCATTATCATCCCAAATATGACTTCAAAATGGATAATGGCAGCTCGAATAGACAATGAAAGCGGTAAGCACTTAAAGAGAAAGAAAGAGAGAGAGAGAGAGTGAAGGGGGAGGTATCGAGTATAGGAAGAGGAGGAGCAGGATGAGTGAAGCTATATAGACGTCGCAAGATATAAATCGGAAATTTCGAAGTAGCTCTAAATATATACTTAAGAATGAACGGTTTATTAACATTTCTTTGCCCTTCTCTCTCGTTAGCTATCTCGGCTTATAAATACGTAGAAAGGATTGGTGCACAATTGTTTTATAAAGTTTACCTATGTAATATAGATAATTTTACGAAACTGCGCAGTGTAGGAAAAATGATGTTCAGTTTTGCAAATAAAATCTGCAAGATTTATGCAATTTTGAATGGATTTGATGCACGAAGGCTATTTATTTTTATGAATCCAACAAAATTTATGCGGATGAATTTTATGTTTTACGGAATGTTTTGTGCTCTATCAACGTATTTATCACATCACTATAAAAATACAAATTTCCTTACACTTAATTATTCGATATATTTTGCTGGCTCCATCAAATTCATACACAGTATTTCTTCAAAAATACCAGCTTGTTAAGAATTTCTTGAAACTAAAAGTGACTGAACTGTGATACGTTTCCATATTTACTGAAGTAGAAAGATGTGTAAAAAGTCGAAAGAGGAATGTGATATGAAACGCATGAGTAAAAGCCAAAAAACGTAATGTTGAAAGTTGATCTTATATACAGTGTGAAAGGATCGGAAAGTCTTAATTTATTGGCACTGAATCTTTTGCTTATTTTAGCGCACTTTACGTTCGGAGAATTGCGGCAAATGCGTTTTTACTGTTACATATGAATGTTTAGACACGCTGAAATACAAAGTTTACGTGCATTTTCTACTTCGTTTTACTCTGATTAATGTTTCATCTGAGGACAAGAAGCTGTACAGTTTTACTATTTTTCCCTCCTTATATTATACGACTCTGTATAATTAAAAAAGTTTTTTTTTAAAAACTTATTTGTTACCACTTTGTTTTATAGAAAAAGCTGTAAAGAATACCTTAAAAAATATTAATAGACGTATGATGGATTTCCAAGTATCCAACGAAATCAAACTTTACAAATCAAAATTATTCAGTTTCGCCTATTATCTCACAACGACCGTAACAATGAGAGTTCATAGCAGTCGAGTCTCGGTATATCTTTATTTACGATTGAAATCAAAGATATTCCTACGATCGCAATCATCGATAATTTCCATTCGTCCGAGACAAGACTCTCGTTTACGGCGATCTCAATTCCTCGCGCGAATTTTTATGTACGTCTCTTATACACACACATCTATTGTGTTCCTTACAAAAATCACAGCTAAAAGTACATATACATATAAAGCATTTATCTCAGAAAATTGGAGCGTCACGGAGGATATAGGAAACCTATAAGTGAAAGGTTTCCTGCCTCTCCTCCCTTTCTTCTCGCGCGTTTATCCCCGCACGGTGCACGTAACTGGACACTGACCTTACACTCTTTTTTCCATATATATATATATATATACGACCCAATCGCGCGCGAGATGTAAATCGGGTACGATGCAACACTTTCACTGTTTATTGCGCCCGATCCTTTATCGCGGCAAACAATAACGTCATTGTGCTTTGGTTCACGCTGGTCCTGCTTCGCCGCCGGCTTCGTATACACGACGTTTGCTCCTCTACCCTACCCCCTTTTTGCCGGTATCCTCGACGCGCTAGTTTGTCCTCGTCCTCGTCGTCGTCGCGGGCCAGCGGATCGGAAAGCGCGCAGAGAGCCGCGAGAGATAGGGATCGCGATTCTTATCACGTTAGCAGTAGATGATGGTAATGCTTCAATGAACAGTAGAAAATATCTCCGCTAGGTGGTTATATCTGCGATTGGCGACAGGTGAAATTTATTCGATCCGTTTGGACGATGCGTTATATGGATTGTGAGCATTTTGTTCCTGCGCGGCTCTTTATTGTCGTTTAGCAATGATTTATGTTTGGAGGATTGAGATGTTGGGCGTAGTTTCATTTTCGTGCCGTCACTATTTGTATTGAGTTTCTAATAAAGGAGTTTGAGTGTCAATTAGTTTCTATTTATAAACATCCAATTCGATTTTATTTTTTAAGTATGAAGTAATGGAACTGATTTCTAGTTATATATCTAATTGAAAGCCATTAATGAATTTCTCCGTTTATGAGAAGAATTGGGCAAATCGATTGAAAGAAACCATTGAATGCATTTAACTTGATGAATAAATAGGATGACTATAACATTGGACATTCCCCGTTTGGTATACAATATAATCTTTGCAAAAAGTGCTAATGGAAATTATGGCATAGCTTGAAAAAACTTTATTTATTTTTGCATAAAATGCACAAAACTGGTCAATTGCATTGCATCATTTCATCTCTGCGAGATTACTCAAATTTGTTTAATAAATAAAGTAAGCGACTGAAATTTTGAAATATTTATTTCTTTTTATTCAATTACATATCTATACAACAAAATAATAGTACATCAAGGTATTATAAATAATTAGTGAAGCATTAGAAAATACACGACAAAAACAGTGACAATAATCAATATTTATCCATTAAATTCCAAGGATCTGCGCAAATCAACTACACCGTCACCGAGCCCTTTAATTTCAATGATGAATCGGTGAACATGCCTTCGACGCACGAACCCTAAAAGTCAACCCCAGGGATGGTGGAGCGGTGACGACGCATGTTTATGCGCCGCGTTATTGTGCAGTGCGTGCGAAATTGCATTCTCCTTGGCGGCGACCAGATCCTTCGCCTGGAAACGAGAAAAAGATAGAAAAATTGGCGAACGTTGATTGGCAAAGATGACGGGGCGTAATTGGTAAGCTTACAGCGAGGTACACAATTGATCTTGTTTCGTGTGCGTTTTATTCTCGTTAGTACAGGGCGATAGAAAGGGAAAAACTAAATAGAAATTAATCATATTTACGATAGCGTTAGGAGCATTGAGTAAGTTTAAAACGTTATACTTAAGATGGCCCCTTTCCATTTTGTAGCTTTTCTTTAGAATTCATGCATAAATCGTATAAATCCAAACAAAAGACAACTGCAAGTCTACTATTTAAAATGTTCTTTACTCCATCTAGAATGATAAATTTTGACCTAGATGATGAAACAATTCAAGTCCCAGTTTCCGGTCTCGATTCACACGAAACTATCGCAAAACGGTGTCCCCTTAACCGAAACTTTCCTGGCTCGACTCGGAAACTCCACGACCCCATGAAAATTCAAACATTACGGAGTATAGGAAAGGGGGTCACCGGGAGGCAGGGCTTTTTCAAGCCAACAAAACCATCCGTATGTATATATACTATACCTTGGCCTCGCGTTCGCTCTGGCTAATTTGCTTGTCGACGTCCTGCTTCCTGAGTTCGGCGGCCGTGTCGGCTGCGTTTCTCTGTATCGCCGCGGCAGCTGCAGTCTCCCTCGCGGCCGCGACCCTTTGTGCCGCTGCCACAGCGTCCTTCAGTGTCGCCAGTCTCTGTTGCAGCGCGACCAGTTGCTTTGCCGAGGATCTGGCGTCCGCCTCAGCGTGTGCGGCTATTTCCTCGGATCTAAACGGGTACCAATGATTTTGTTCATTTACTGGATACTATTGTTGGAATAAAGTAGTTTTGGGCGATGAAGGGACTTTTGTGGAATCGTCACTTTCGGCCTTTGAAAGCTTCTTTGCATTATTTTTAAGAATGTGGAGTCATCGATAAATGTCAGTGACTTAAAGAAATTATGATACACTTTTGGATAAAATTTCTTTTATATTTTCAATATCATTATTTAATCTTATAGAATAAGTACTCGTATGAAATTATTATAGGCATTGTACTACTGTTCTGAAATAAACTGGAGGCATAACGAAAATTTGAAAAAATATCCCGAAATCGTGATAAATTTTCCCTGTATTGACCGAAACAAATTTTTCGCGGAATAGCCGATGATTTCGTAAATCCATCATATCGGCATTTCGCTTTCGTGGCAAAATCTTTGCCTCCCATATGCCAAAAAATTATTAATACCTGTGAGCAGCCTCGCGAGCAGCGGATTCCTTAGCTAGAGCGATTCTCTGCTGAAGAATGGCGGCTTGTTTGACCTCGTCGACCCTGTGCTGGGCTAAATGTACATTGTGATTCGCTTCCTTGGCTGACTGAATGGCTCGCAAAACTTCGGGCGAATACGCGATACTCGGTGTACCACCCGATGGCCGCGGATCCTGCAGAGTCTGTGAAAATATAAATTTTACAACTTCGTTATTGCCGACGCCAGTTTCGAAAATATGGGGAAAAAGGTGTTTTGTCCATATTTCGTTAATGTTTCCTTAGTGTCTTGAGTCCTGTATACTTCTTTTTAGTGGTAATAAAGTACGCGTTCGACTCTACTTATTATTATCTTTTTATCTGCGGATACTCCGAACATTTTTTTAGGTATACTTGCATAATGACATTGTATAACGGTTTTATTCCTTTGTTCGAGTTTTAGTCAACGTTTTTATATTGTGGTTAAAGTAATTGGCGAAAAAGGTGTATGCGTCTTTCACGTTTTCTCGTGTTACTCGTGGATAAAAAAGTTTGAGAATACGACAGTAGTTTTAAGATGCATGTATATGATATGCGATACTTGAGAATAAATTGTGCTTACGTAAAACTAATACTGGTCTCTCTTAGTATTATCTAATTACCAATTGTAAATTTTATTTAAAGAAGAAAATCACATATATTGTTTTGTGTAAGTTAAACTACACTATCTCAGTTTAATATTTTTAATTCTCGATATGTTTTGTCTAATAATAGTTCTAATTTTGACCAAAAGCAAATAGAAATTTCCAAGCGCGACACTAAGAGAAATTGTTAATCGAGAAATCGATAAAACGGTAATCCCTGTAGTTACGAAATTGCACTCCATGCGCGGCGCAGGTCTTTCGCTCGGTGGGCGTGGGACTCGCTGCTGAATCCCCAAAAACCAATTGAAATTCCGGTCGAATAGAAGGAGATTTCTCTCTCACCTGTAGGGCCAAATTATGCGTGGCTTGGAGCTGCACCTGTCCAAGTGCGAGATCGGACGTGACGGTTGGATCCCAGAGAGGGGTTGAGAACTGGACCGGATTCCATAGAGGTACGCCCAGGCCGGGCAGACCGTTGAACGGGTCCAAATTCAGACCCTGTTGGTGGTGGTTGTAATGGCCCACACCTCTCTTCGCCTTTTTGTTGAACGACGACGACGCGTCCTCGGCATTTATTGTGGCGACAATGGCGAGCGCCGTGGAGATTACCTGTTAAAGCGGGGAACGACGCTTGTTAGAGCTGCTATGGAAAATAATATGTGTTTTGCTCGCGAAGACACTTTTTTTTCGAATCTGTCTTTGCGAAACGTATAAACAACTGCGAACGTATAAAAACTGCGATATAAAAAATGAAAAAATAAAGTTTGGACGAAAAGAGAAAAATATTTTGATAAACAGGAGCGCTTCTTACGATCAGAGAGGTCCTCATGTTGTCGGATATTCGTTGCGACTGTAACCCTTAGACTCCAGAATCCGGTATATATACGATTTTCAAAATAGAAACGCTACCGTATCATCTTAGAACGATCATTGGGGGAGAACTAATTAAATTGTTAAAATAGTTCAATAATGCCATCTGTTGTATTGTGTGGACGAAATTGGATGGGACACGATCACGTAACGATAATCTATCCGGGCCTTTGACACTGTTCCGCGAACTCAATAAGGAGCAGAAAATGACGCCTAGGAGTAGTGAACTTACGGAAGCAATCACGTGCGGTATCATTTTCTAAAATAAGCTTTCCGGCTACCCCTTTCGCACTTAATTTTATATAATTTAATTTCGCTCATTGCGCGGATGAAGAAATAAAATATCAAAATTATATGTTTGTTTACATTTTTTTTCTCTATAGCGGCGCGTTTTTGATGCCGCTGCTTCCGCGTGTGTTTGCAGTTTCTAGTGCTTTTTTTTCGATTAAAATAAGCTAAGATTGAACTCGTGAGAAAATTGATAAAAATAATTATTAGAAAATTTAATTTCAAAGTTTTTGCGAGAAAATTGGATTGTCATCGTAATAATACCACATATGAAAATTGAAATTTTTCATAAACTAATTTGTCCAAAAACTTATTTGTTAAATTTTAATTTATCTTTATTTTACTGTATGAAAAATTATAATAATTAAAATATGAAAGATGGGTAAAATAATACAAATGAATTGTACCGTACAAAAATTTGTGTTTATTTACTGATGTACACACTGTTAAATTTAAACATAGTACCAACTTAATAATATACATTACATATCTATTGCCTACAAGGAAGAACGCAGAAAGTATGGTGTTTTTTAAGAACAATAATTTTGAAACGATATATTGAAAAATTACAATCTCATTGACTTTATTAATAAATCCATCAAGTGTTCCATTGTCCTGCTTTGTTGTACGCTTGTGGCATATAAAATATAATGTATTACTAAGTTCCTTATCTACTCTCTTAAAATTAATCCTAATTAACAATAAAGCTTATCTCGTTACAGCAAAGATAATGCACTGACTTTCGCAATATTTTACAAACGTTTCTTGTTGCATATTATTCCAATATATGCAGACTTTTTAATGGTAATCATTATTACCTTTAATGTTCGTTGACTTAAGGCATCAATTTTACCAATAAAACGGTGCAATCAGTAAATGGTCTTATATAACCTATAAAATCGTGATTTCTACGCATTACTTAAAACTAAGTTGGTAAAAATTCCTTTGAAGAATAAATTTACATTATACCAATTGTACAAAAATAGAAATCTTCAAATAACTCTGGATATTTGTAAAATCCTTCTCCAAAAAATATTAAACTTCGAAAGTGTAATATTTTATGCTAAAATCAACATCTTCTTTTCTTAGCAAGGAACCTTCAAGTCTTTAGCGCAGCATATGTGCAGTGGTCTCAGTTCTTTAAAAGAGATTAATCTCATAAAAAAATAACATTCCTTTCATCGTATTAAAAGAAGAACTGAATTTTCTTTCAAAAGTTGTTCGCAGCTTTTTAAAAAGTAAATGCAGAAACATTGGTGACGCTTGTATAATAATATCTGTATTTTCTATAATTTGCTGTTGTAATTTTATACTTTCAAGCATTTTTCTAATCCTAAAGCTTGCGATGTTTTAGGATTATAAATCAACAAATAGAACAGTTATAAGTAGGTGGAAATTTTTCAATCGATGTTTTACTGCTCTGACGATAGTTACCTTTCGTAGACCTTATGTTAGTTACATTTTCTTTCTTCAAAGCTTTTTAATTGTTTGCGGGCTAATGCATTATTTTGTTGATTTGAGTCCTACGATCTGTGGTGCACATTATCTCGTGATACGTTCATTATATATATATTGAATACTATTCTAACAATTAATACAGTCGTCTAACCGACAATTTTGTAATGACATTAGTTCGAAAGAGTTTGGATTTCACAAGGTAAGGTCAGTATCAACATTGAAAAATGCTCGTTCATTACTTATGATACACAGAGAAAAACGTCTTTCTAGTCTCAATATACTTATCTCCGCCACGCTAAGAGTAAAAATCGAGTTTTCGAACGTTTAAATCTAAAAAGAAGTTATACAAAAATATGAAAAAAAGTTAGATGCTCTCGTCGTCGTCGTTTGTATGGTTTAACAGTCTAGACGTGTCAGATCCCCTTGAGACTGCGGAAGAGTTCGCCACGTCCTAGTCCCGGATTGAAAAATCCTTGCTTCGTATGTGCCAAAGACCTGAGTTTGGTGGTCGGGGGCCTCGAGTAGCTGTCGCCAACGATCGGCTTCGATTTTTCCGTCGTCTTCCAGTTGGTGCGCGGACTATACGTCGATGAGTAAGTCGATCCGTTGTCTCCCGTGTCGTACGGAGTGACGGACTCCTTGGATGGACTCGTCGTCGTTTTCGTGGTGTACTCGGCAGAGTATCCTCCTGTGGTGGGATTCCTCGGGTTCGGTTGCCTGTCGGTAACTGGGACATCAGAGTTGAAGTATTATTAGTTAATTTTCAAATACATGTATGCTTATTGTTTATTATTACGGTGAAATTTTGTGAATAAAAGAAACGGAAGGGTGTAGTTATGACTTTGGCTTAAAGTGTTGAGCTTACCAAATTGAGCCTTTCGTTTTATAGAGTTGTCAAAGAGGGTAATAGTATTTGTTTTTAATTTTATCAACTACGCAATTAATGGTTAGATATTAGAGTATTAATTGTTTACCTTTCGAAGGTAAATAATTAAGTGGCTTAGTCTAGTTAGTAACTAAATGTTTAATTTTGTTTAGTTTTATTGGAAAAATTATGTGAATTGAGAATAATTTTGCAAGCAAATTGTAGTGTACAATTATTTGTACGAAGTACAGGGTATAAAAAAAGTAATATGAGTACTTAGAAATTGTTTTAAAGCATTAAATTTCAAAAGAAATAACTTTAGGGATTTTGATTTTAAAATAAAAAGGAATAAAGAAATATTGTTCTTAAAACTTCAAAATATAATAACAAAAATAATTAATCTATTTCAATGTTTTTTTCTTCTCAAATCTAAAAACGATAGAAGTTTTCTCATTAGTGATGCACATTGTGTGTTCAACACTAAATTTTTTTGAAAAAAATTATGCGGATAATTTAAAATAATGACCTCTTAATTTTTTTGGTACCAACAATTTTTAATCGAATGCTTTAAATCTAAACTGAGAAATTTAAAATATTAAACCAATTTCTAAATCTTCATTTATTTCAAATTATTTAAAACTTTCTTTATTTAACAATAATAATTTTACTTTGAAAATGAACAAATGCGTTGAAATTCAGGTATAATATAATAATATAATAGTTGTAATAATTTTTCCAACCATTATTTTTTAAGACACTTAGCATTTTAAAATATTAAAAAACTCTACTTGCTTTTTTAGAAAAAGTATGTATATCTGATATTTTTAAAACAGGTATACAATATAAGTGCGAAATTTCTTAAAAAAACAAATGAGTTTACATTTAAGGTTATGTTTCAATTATTTTGTAGTTTTTTATAAAAAATATAAATTTGTAAAATTAATAATAATAAGGTAATGTGTATAACTTCTAGATTAACATGTGCTGAATGTCATTCTAGTGTTATAAGTTCCTAAATACGCGTGATTGCTAATGTTAATATCTGATCAATTCATTTGTGAGTGTTCGACTTACCCAAAATAAACGTTTAGCTCAAGAATTGCCTTATATAGCATCTTAATGAAGGCATATATTAAAAAATCTTGGTCAGAAAAGGTGGCTGACCGTTCTAAGATTTTCGTTTTAAATTTGATAAGTTACTTTTGAACAGCTTACAGGTAATAAAAATTTGAAGTTCTCATTAACATGCCATTTGAAAAGCAAATTTTCGAATTCCTCAAAATTTTCACACAGCTTTTAAGAGTAGATTGCATCAGAATACAACAATGCATAAATGTGTAGGTGAAAAAAATAAGCTGTATAAGTCACAGAATTAAAACATTTAATTTTGATCATTTGCATCTTGAATGTCTTGAAAGTAAATAAATACCAAATTGTGTGACTTAAATACCTCTTGCATTTCTAAGAACGCAGTGATCCTTTTGAGTAAGCCTACTTATCTACTTACTCTTCTAAAATTTTTAATCTTACGTTTTCGGAATCTCTGATCAGCTCTACACCTTTTCACAACTACATACCTCACGGTTCTCCTCTTTTAACTCCCCAGCGTCGCATAAGCAATCCCAATTATACATCATAATTAAAAATTCAACATTCACTGTCCGATTCACAGTCCCCCAGCTGAAACGACCCAAGCACTAGCTTCCCCTCTCGCACTCTTATACATCAGACATCTAATAATCGAAAACCTCAAGATTGTCAAGGATTTTCTGCTCAGCTTGTGCCTCACCAGCGGCTTCCTCTTTCGAGTAGCTCGAGCTCCCGCCGTCGTCCTCGCGACTACCGCTGCCACGGACCTCGTACGAGTCCTCCCAGACGACCTTGGGCGACTTGGTACCGCTACCGCTGAGTGAACCGCCACCCAGTGGACTACCGCCGAGTCCGCTACCACCGCCACCCAGTGGACCACCGCTGAGGCTGCTAGCACCGAGTGGACTACCGCTGAGGCCGCTGCCGCCGAAGCTGGTGCCGCTGTTGCCGCCAAGTCCGCCGCCGCTCAGTCCGCTCAACATGCTATGGCTGCCGCTGTCCTCCTCGGATTTTTGGAAGGCCTTCTCCAGCGACGAGTGTCGCGACGATCCTCCCATGGATGTGGGCCGACTTGGTGCTGATCGTAGCGTGCCCGATTCGTCGCGGTAGGTGCGATGACGGCTCTTCTTCGAGGATTTTGGTGTCGTGTCCTCCTTCCGGAAACTGGCGTGCGAGCGGCCTCGATTCTCCTTCGTTTCCGTTGGACCCTTGGCTGAACGATTGTGGTGATTTTCTGGAAAGCGATGGATGCCAATTGGTAACCGAGCTTAGTGTGATAATTTAAAATTTAACCTTTTAATAGATAGGCGTCCTGGTAATACAATGCCGATTTATTTTAGATATTGTAATTCGAAAAAATGCTGATTCGTACGTTTATTTAAAAATAAATGACTCGTGGTTTTGTATGCTTACAAAGAAATTAGTAAGCTTACTAATTTTCGCAATTAATCAATGACAAGGTAGACTTCTTATTATGCTAATGTATTTGGCAGAAAAAAAATTGGCGAGATATACAATTCGCATAATTTTCTTTTATGTCAAGTATATTATTAAGCTCCTTAACCAAATCCCGTTCAAATTAAATGTATCCCATAGTGACTAATTTTCCAATTACTTCATTTATTATCTACAACAACTGGAATTTTCTTAAAGAGAAACGTGTAGGTGTTAATTTTTAGAGGATCTAAACATAGTAATAGGTTAAAATTTCTAAAAATAATTAAAGACATTTGTAGTCCATAACTTACTCTAATGAGGCCTTCTTTTATTGAGTGAAAGTACTTTTAGTAAATCGTCAACGACAGTTAAAAAAAAGAAAGTTTAATGTAAAATGTAAAAATTTTGATATAATCAATTTTAAATTAATACATTGTTTATACTTATTATTTTCATAAATATTTTATTTACACTTGTCCTCAGTTTTATAACAGAATTTTCCATAAGGTTTTGTATACTTCAATTTTCATACAGTATAAAGAATTAATATTTTTTATAATTTTGTATAAGAAAAGTGGATGAAACTAATATCTCATTTAATTATTTGATCGTTTTCATTTAATAAAAGATTTTCATTGAATAAAAAATATTTTTAGTACCCAAGAAGAAAAAACATCGATATAGATTATTTCACATTTACGACTCAACATCAGGCACTGAAAATTAACCAAATGCAAATAAAATATCGTATTACCCCATTTTGCAATAATATAAAATTCACTATTATTTAACTAATTATATATGATCTACATTAAAGATTAATCTACGATTAAAATGAATATAATCTACGTAATCGTTATCTAATCAACTTTATACTTTCAAGCTACAGGTTATTACAAAAAACATTATTTATAAGATACTTTTAAATCTGCACACACATTTTAGCTAGCGATTTTTTGATAAGCTCTTTATGCATCCCTTTAAATTTAAGGAAAACGACAACATTGCTCGTCGATAATTAGTTAAGCGAAGAAATAAATAGTCATCCTGCTTTATGGCGAAAAAGTTTATTATGAGCAGTAGCACTTCGTTAATAGCCTAATACCCTTTTTCGTTATAATACCAGTCTGTCTTAAATCTACTAATCTTACTGGGCTTGCTGCTTTTCTTTCGACTAAACGACTCTTCGAACTCATCCGCAAAACTTTTTCCCCGCTCCTTACGGGCTTTAGTTTTTTTCGATCCGGTATGCGGCCGAACGGCGTCCGACTTTTCCCGCCTCTCTTTCCTCCTCGACTCTTCCTCGTCCTCGTCATCCTCGAAATCCTCGATCAACGGATACGTCTTGTATTTAGATTTTGGCTTCTCTTCATCCTCGTCCTCCTCGGCATCCTCCTCGTCTTCCTCTTTGACCAGATACCGATATTTGGCTGCGAGGTTTACATTCGGTTCCTCCTCATCTTCTTCATCCTCATCCGCATCCACGGGTTTTCTTAGCTTGCTGAATTTATCGTACTCCTTGAAGGGGAAGGACTTGGACGGCTTGAAATCGCCCTCCAGTAAAGATTCTTTGAAATATTTTCCCCGGGGCAGTGGTTCGACTTCGTCGTCATCGGTCTTGGGGAAGTAGCTATCTCTACCCTTGTAAGCTGAAATTTACGTATGTATTGGTTATGCAAGAGGAAGTTCGGGGAAAATCGATTGAGTGGCGGGACGGCTTTTTAAAGCTGCTGACGACGAAGCGAACGTTATTTTACAATGTCTTTGAGGGTTTTAAAGTAAGCTTTCAGTTTACGGCTTACAGCGTAATTTTTTTTAAAAATAAGTATAGTACAATTTTTTCAAGATATGATTTAAATACCAAAATATTGTTGAAGTAAAATTGTAAAAGTCGGAATATGTGATACAGATATTGAAAATTCCCGAAACAATCTTTGCATTGCAAGCTAAAGGTATGTCAGGTACCTTGCGCAATCACTCTTAATCGTTGAGAAACAATTTAAAGAACCTAAGGTGTCTATAATTTACGCTAAATATGTATTTAAAGTTATTCTTCTACTGTTATTATAGTTAAATAGGTTCAACATTTAGGGTTATTGTAATACTGACAGTATATAAGTAAGAATCGAAATAGTTTAATCTCATATTAAGTGTTTAAAAAAAAAAAAAATAGAAGAATAGTTAAAAGTTTTTAAATTGTTTAAAAAATTTTTAAAGTATGCGATGCTTTAAAATATTTTTAATTCGGTAACCAATTATTGTTGGATAAACATAATAAATGTTATAAAAACAAATAATATCATAATATGAAATAAAATAGCAAATTATTATCAAAGTACTTTTAGTGTATTCTTAATGAATGAAAATGAAACCGACAATTGTTTTGGAGCACTGTTACACAGAGTCATTTGATTTTTTTATCTTGGCAATGCTTTCACTTATAACAAAAAACAAACTACACAAACATACAAATAGCATTTGTCTTAAACTTTTTCTTAAGTTTCGCAAAAAAATTTTAAAAGAAAGGTGGTTATAGAAAGTTAATGCACAAGGACATAAAGACTTTCTATGGATATATACAATGAGAGAGTGCTTGCCAAGCATGACTGCAAAAATGTATTAAATTTTATGTCATCGTTATAAGACAATTAAATCTCAATAGAATAAGAATATTGTTAAAAACAATTTAATAACTTTCCCTTAAAATAATATGCAGCTTTAGATTTATAACAATTATATAACGAAATTTCAGTAGTTTTTGTAGTTTATCCATTATTCCTATAGTATGCAGTTTTATTACCACGGAAAAAACTTCATTATATTGATCGGTTAGTATTGTAAATTACATAATGGTCATAAAACTTTGATGAATAATTACCAAGGAAATTATATTTTATACAATAACATAAAATAATTACTTTCTAACTATTTCTTCAGTTCTCATTTTGTAATAACAGACAATAGAAAGGTTTAGTAAAAACTACTCATTTAGTTACAAATACAAAGAGTAATAAAATGCTACATAAACGATAACAAAAAGTTTAAAAAGAGTTAAAGTATTGAACAAAAACTTTCACAGTATGCAAAAAGTAGATGCAAATGAAATTAGCATTACTGTTAGTAACAAAACATCTATAATTGAAGAATAAACGATCTTGTAATAAAAACTATAAAAAAATTGTATGAAGTACATACCTACCTACATGTTTTCCGCAATACAACTTTCATAGTTTCTTTTTACTATTTCATTTAATTTAATACAGATTATTGAAAATTATTTATTTTACGATAATTTAATAACAATTTATGGATGTTTCGGAATCTGAAAATTCGTCTTGAAAGAAAATATTGATAATTTGAGTTAGATGACAAAATATTGATCGCTAGCTTCACAAAGTATTAAACCATTTTTATACTATGACAATGAGGATAATAAAGATCGTACTTTGGATAAAATTACCTATAATAATTCACCTTTCAACATAAATTTTTATAAATGAAATTGGCGAAGAATTTCTGGTTTGCTATGGAGTTACAGTAGAAAAAGTAATTCACGAGGAATGTTTAAGATTAGTGTTATCATATTTCCTTGAAAATAAAGAGCTTTTTTGTATTCTATACCCTAAAAATATGTTTTCTTGAAAAAGAAAAATCCATAGTTCCACACCTGTTTTAACTGTCTATTGTAGATTTATTTACAATATATATATATATATTTTAAAATCAAAGTTTAACTAAATTCGTGCAAAGTTCATACGTTAATCTTTTGAGTTCATAGAAACAGCGAGATATGTATAATAATTTATTTACATTATGTATAAAAATAAATCAAATGTGCTAAATTTGGTTACTATCTCTCAAAATAAAATAATTTTATTCTGTCACAGGACCAATTTTCTAATCAACCGTGCTTGTTAGTAAAACGAGAACTAGAATTATAAATGTATCTAAAAATGTACAGAATCATGGTTACGAACCTCCTTCACCACTCTCATCATCGGCAGCCTCCTCCTCGTCGTCCTCATTTTTAGGGGGGACCTTCTTCTTGTTGAGTACATCGACATCGCTCCTAATGTCGTCCAGTGGCTTCTTGTAGAATCCAGGCTTTGGGTAAGATTTACCTTGATTTTGATTCCCATCGAAATGTAAATTACGTTGCGACTTAAAATCCTGATAGTCATTGGGAATCTTGGAGAAACCCCTGCTCGGGAATTGCCCAACACTGGCACCCTTGAACTTCGGGAACTGGGCTGTACTACTAGCTGTCTGTACAGGCAGTACCTGAATCTGTCCTAGACTCGGTGTATTTAGGAACGGGACATTGGTATCCAATCGTTGATTGGCGTTGACGGTCTTGGGCTTGTCGAAATCGAAAATGCCAAAACTAGGTTCAGTCTTGTACTGAAGTCCACTCTCAGCGCTGTAGATGACTGGAGTGGTTTCATAAGCCTGAACGTAGCCTGGGTAATTCTGTGCGGTTTGTAATTGCAGGACTGGAAGCGTTAGCTTCTTGCCATTGATCTCGACAGTTGGAGTTGTCGTGTACTGTATAGTATCGTACGGGTTGTAGTTCTGGAATTGATTTCCATATTGGTTGGACTGCTGCTGCTGCTGCTGCTGCTGCTGCTGCTGCTGTTGCTGCTGCTGATTATTATGACGGTGTAAGGGCGCGTAGACCTTTCCGCCTTGTTGTACGTTCTTCAGCCCCTGAACGTAGTCAGTTTTGTAGGGCGTGTTTTGGGATTGCTGAGCCTGATGAAGGTGTCCCTGAAGCTGTCCTTGATTTAAAGGAGCATAAAGGGGAATAGTTGGAGCAAGGGTTATGGGTTGGTAAGGATTGTATTGTATTTTAGCTTGAGGCTTGTAAGCTTCGTTGCCGGCATAGATGCCAGCTTTGGGAGTGACGTATTTTGGCTGAGCGACATATCCCTGGTAATAAGGTGTCGTCACTTGGTTACTGTAGGCGGTATTGGCTTGTCGGACTTGACTCAAGGCATCCTGATCCTCATTGGAATAAGAATCTCCCTGGGCTTCGACAGATTGACGCTGACCCGGTGGTGGCTGGGCGTCCGTACGAAAATTCGACGTGGGAAAAGCCAAAGCTTCGTAGCTTTCACCACGGTTTCCTAGGTTAGCACCATTGCTTCGAGTTACCTTGAAAGAAGAAGTGGGTATGAATACGCTGACGTCTTTTTCATCCTCAATATCATCATCGAAGGCAGTCAGTTTATTAATTGTCTTGGCTGGAAAAATGCTGGCGGCGTCGAAGCTGCTTGTATCGAAATCGAAGTCCTCAAGTTGACGCTTGGGCTTGAAGCCGTGCGACAAATCAAAGTGAATCGTTGCTGCTGCTGCGGCGGTGTCATTCTTAGTTGCCGCCACATTTTCCTTGGTTTTAGCTAAACTAGATCCTATACTTACTCCGCAGAGAACAATTATCCACCGTATCTGAAATCAGAGTTTTTAAAACTTTTAATTCTATTCTATCAATATATATATATACATTTTTATTCTGTTTTGTTGCAACCATTACAAAAACCATAATTATATAAAAAATTGTATTTTAATTGTATACAATGTATTTAAATTTGAATTAAATCTAAATGTTCCATTAATTTATTTTAAATCGATAAATATTGTCAAAGATAATTTTAATTCAACTATATAAAATGCATTGTAAACAGATTTGTTGAAAATTTCTAAACTATTAATACACTGATAAAATTATTGAACATTTTTTTCCGTAAAAATAGAAAACGTTCTTTTCCGTATCATTTATTTTATGTTACACAAAATGAAAAAAATTACACGAAACATATTAACAATCCGAAGGAATTTAATAAGTTTATTCAATGCTTTAATGTAGACTTTGTTCAATAAATATTGAGAAATTGTATAGAAAATGATGACCGATATCCTTTACAAAGTCTGAACAATTTCTATTAAAATTGTATTAATGTCACCAATTATTCACTTGTACACTTTTACACATCGTCACAATAATAATACCGACTCCTTTTGTTAAATTATTTAACATATATTTTAAAAAAAGTATGGAATAAATTGTTTAAAATGTCTTTAAAGGAGAAGAAACGCCACGTACCAGCATGGTATCCATCTGGCTGGATCGACAAACGCCAGATTATGATCTTAACTGACGCGGCACCGGCATCCTGGGGTCTTTTATATTCTGCGTTAAGCGATGCGAGACAACGGAATGGATTACACTTTTCTAAAAGCGACAAAAAGAGAGCTAAGAAAAACCCAGCTTAATCTCTTCGCCGTCCACCTCCGCCCGCCGTCACCTCCACTGCTGCCGTCCATGCGACGCGGCTCAGCGCGTCATTGACATTCTTGTCGATGCCTCTGACTCGCTCTGGCAGGATTTCTCAACACCTCGAGACGATGCCCTGCGTCTCTTGGCTCTCGTCTCCCACAGGATGAACTTTTTAAGGACTAAAGGTACATCCTGCATCTTCTAAAATTCGCGATATTATCGAGGGAAAAAAAAATTAGATTTAGTTTATAGTAATCTGTAATTAGATAATTTTATTGCATAAAATATCGGAGTTTAGTGTAATTATTATATTGTTTTCGTAGTAAATTGAATATAGCCCAGCTGTTTAGAAGGCGAGAGGTCTGTGCATTGGAAATATAAATCGATTTCACAATATTTCAAAGTTAGACGGTGTAAAAGGTTTTTACTGAAATTTTATCGGCTTACTTAAGTGAAATTTCTTTTTAATTATTTTAAATGAATATTTTATAGCCTTAGAGAGGTACAATGGTGCAATTTGTATAAGATTTCCTTTATGTAACGACCGATAGGCAAATGAAAAAATTATTATTTAAAATTTATACTTTCAGTTCCATTCCATGTTGCATATTAAAAAATTATTCATGCATGATATTCGATTTTATGCTACAAATACGAAACAAATTAAGTAATTTTCGAACATTTAGTCCTTAATAAATCTTGCAGATTTTAATAAACGTTTGAACTCATTTACTTTTAACTTAAAAAAAACTAAATATGCTTTTAAAATGGCAAAAAAGCTAAAGATAAATATGAAATTTTTAATTTTAACAAATAATAAAAAATGCGAATTTGCTTTATAAAATTAGTTACGTTTAAAAACGTACATCTTTCGTTGCTTTTTTAAAATTCTCTTACATACAAGAAATCTCTTATAGATTTTACTTATTCTTTTATAAAATACTTGAAAGAGTAAAAATCTTAACAGAAATGAAATTCGAAATACAATGGTTAGGAACACATTTTTATAAAATTTGATTGACTGATCTAAAAATAGAATAGCACGCTTTCTATACATTTGCGATGGTATGTTTTTAAATTTCTTCTCCTGTATAAATAATGCATGATAACAAAGTAAAAAAAGTCGTAAGCTAACGGCAAATCGTGTAAGGCAGGTCTATGCACTACTTCTGATCACGAAGGCACGGAGTTAAATAGCTTCTCTTTATAACAAAAAAGATTGGTTCTTACCAGATTTCACCTTCAACTTCAATAAAGATATTCCGATGTATAATAAACGTAAACCAAGTATAACCTATTAAAGTCAGTATAAATAATTGAATAATTATATATTAAAAATTCATAAAAATATTTTATTTATTGTATTTCTAATACGTATATGTACATATTATTCTATTTTTTTATGTAATAAAATTATAGTGATTACCAATACTTCAACTAATATTAAAATCAGAATGAGTTCTTAAAATAATTTTAAAAGTTATAAATTTGATTATAAGTACCGTAAAATTATTATAATAAAAAAAGTCAAATCTTAATTTATATTTAGGACTCCATTAATTTATTTCGAAACGGTTTCCATATTTATAAAATAATGCTTAAAAATAAAATTAAAAATGTTACATTTAGTTTATTATTATTTTTTGTCGAAACTAATAAATTGTGTAACGCTTATTCATACCCTTTCAGTGGTGCTTTTCCCGCCTTTGTGAAATATTCCCGGCGTCAATCATGTTTTAAGAGTGTCGATGAAAATACTAAAATTGTCATAAATCTGCGCGGTTGCAAAACTTTTCATTCGATGAAAATGTCTTCGACGACTCCTAACTGTTTTACGCAATATCCCGGTTCAGTTCTACTTCTTTTGTCCTTCCAAAATGTAAGGTACAAGACAATCTAGTGCAATGGATCATTAATTTGGAATGATATTAAGTCAGTGAAAGAAAAAGTATTCAGTCAATATATAGTGTATAAAATATTTGTATTATATTTTATTATTATTTACAGAGAAGTGGACGTCAAGGCCGCTGTTACTCTAAACACTTATTGATTCGTCAGTCATCATAAAATCCGATACTCAATTATACCTATATTTTGTAGCTTATCACTAGAGTAATGATCTCCTTTTGCGCGTACTTAAGATAATGTTCAAAGTCATATGCAAGAACTAAACATACTTGTACGCATTCTCATTAACTCGCAAATGTAGCTTAACTTTAACAACCCATAAATAAGTATATTCTAATAACAACGAGTTACTCAATAATTTGTGTTTTTTTTTACAATTTTTTTTTATAAAAAACAAGATTTAATTTATCGTAGATATGTATTAAATTAAATATATAAATAGATGATTCAACAATGAGTACAAGATTGCATTGTATTTTCTTCTTATATATTACGTATTTGGTAGAATTCAGCATTATAACATCTTAGAATTAAATCGCTAATGACTGAAAATTCTTTGATATCAATTTTATTGCTTGAAATTTGCTTTTGAATACGCTCTTCTTGAGATCCTGCTCACGGGAATTGGCTGAGCATATTTGTCAGATTTCTTTTGAAAACTTCTTAAGGCGTCTTCGTAAGCCTGTGATTGCGATCGTCTGTTTTCTTCGTCAAAATATTGTCCAATGGTGTCTTGATCACTATAATAGTTTCCTTGCGTACCTGGAGGCAGTTTATTGTTTTTCATAAGAAGGCCCATTAAATTGTGTGTTCTTTGGTGATTTATGTCGTAAAATTCCCTTTCTGATGATCTGTACTCTGCTGATGATTTGTATGCATCGTTTTCTGGATACGATGTGGTGAACGAAGGATAATTAAATGATTGATGCCCTCGAGAATCTTGTTGATTATGGTTTAAATTTTCTTGATGCGATCTTACAGGATATCTATAGTCCACAATGGTACTTGCTTGTGTGTCTGGTGCCTTAGGTTTCGAATGCACTACTCCCTGTCTTGGTCGTGGTCTGGAATTTTCGTAATTGAAATTTGGACGCGGTCCGTGCCCAGGCCCATGCCCAGGCCCAGGCCTCTTTTTAGGTGGAGGCTTATCGTGGAAAGGACTCTTAGAAATAAAAGAGTTAAATCTAGGAGGTGTCAGAAAATCATTAATTGCGGGCTTGTGCCTGTGTCGATGTGAATGATGATGGGGTCCTTTTCCAGAGAGAGGTTTATGTTCATGTTTATACGGTTGTTCAATAGACGAATCTGGTCGTTTATAATCACTTCCAGGTTTAGCAGTACGAATTTTATTTTCTGTATAATGAGCTTCTAGTACATCCTTCGGTACTTTTGAATCTCGAATATTATTTTTAATGCGAAGCAATTCGTTTCGAAGCTTCGCAAGATCAGAGTTATCAACAAGACTTATATTTCCTGGATATCGAGGATCATTGTTCCATTTATGTGTATTATAAATTGTCCTCACGGATTCTCTAAACATTTCTTCAGCATATTTTTCGAGATCAGAGTTAAGCTTAGGCTTACTTGCGAGATCGGTTTGTGCTCCTTGCGAATGCTTATAAAAGCTTCCTCCAGGAATTATTGGTACCAAATTAAGATTCTGCTGAGAGAATTGATCATTTGGTACAATGTTGCTATTTAAAATTGATTGACTCTTCACCAGATCGTAATTTGGAACAAAGTTAATCGGATTGTACAGTGGTCTGTCCTGGCCCTGCAGTTTAACAAATGAATTAATGATTAAATTCCTATAATCGTTCGGCTTTTTTGTGCCGAATTCCGTTAATGTATTAACAAAATTTTGTACGCTTACCGGAGGTTCTTGAGTAGTCGATGTATAGGATTGCTTCGGTGTAAGAAAACCCGTCGTTGTAAATATTGGGAATGGTGTTGTTACTAAAGTCGCTGGAATCTGATTAATTGCATAAGCATTTCCATTCAAATTAGGGTTTATTATTTCAACATTCTTAGCTCCAAGAATGGGCAGATGAGCCTTCTGAACTGGAGTGATAAGGTTATTAATTGCATTAACATTATTGCTTGCTGCTCCAGAATTATCAACGCCTGTGAATTGATATCGATTATTTTGAATGTCATATTGTAGTTGACGCATTGAACTATCGAAGGCGTCATTGCTTGCTTTAAGTAATTGTGAGTTTTGGTGTTGATTAGCTACAAATATAGGATTTTGAACTAGCTGTGGATTCTGATGGTTGATTATTCCAATACCCGTGTGCAGAATAGCTGGAACCACAGTTGGTTGTGCAAAGGCGTTAAGATTCTGCTTTGTTACTTGTTGATGTTGATTATTTTGGGAGCTATAACTGTCATCATTGTTGTTTCGTTTATTGTTATTGTTTAAGTCTTTGTTATGTGAGTGTCTATGACCTCCTTGTCCTACGGATAAGCTGGCTGAAGCTAAAAATTGCCCATTATTACCATTAAATCTTTTTTTATACGGTGATTCGCCTCTATCGGAGTTTGGACGACTCGTCGTGGATTGCGAATTTTGATATTGGTGCGAATTTGATCCCTGCAATCCATTAGAATTTACGTAAAGTTGATTATTCGAACTGGATTGAGCAGGTTGAAAAAAATTTGTTAGCGTTTGACGATTCGACTGTTGATTTAATGGAAAAGACGCTTGTACTTGATTTAACATATGTTGCAGAGATGGAGCAATTGTCGTTGAAGCTGAATATCCTGGACTAGGAGTTACCGCAAAAATAGCGGGTGAAACTGTACTTTGCATATATTGATTAAGCATATTCTGTTGTAACTTATTTGGCATCAATACCTGAACAGGGTTATGAAATGAACTTTGGCCAACGATAACATCAGGTACTGATGTAGACATTGCAAATTGAGGTGCCGCGGTACTAGATAGTATCAAATTTTGATCAATCGAATTTGGTGTGGAGCTCAACAGTGGAGATGCTGTGCTGACCAATGATCCATCATGAACATGAAAGCCGGTGAACATGGCGTTTGTAATATCAAATCCTTGGCTATTGTCTAAAGCTGTTGCATGATCAAAATTTGATAAAATATTAACAGGTACAATGTGAAGCTTTGGTTTTTCGATTTGATTGATTTCAAAACCGTTCGAATGTGACACCTCTACGTTAGGTGCTACTTGATTCCAATTGTTTCCCTCATCAAAATTTTGTTGATTATTTGAAATATTTACATTATCTTCCAAATTATCACCTTCATTATCATATTGATCATCTTCTACGATCGGTGCTGGTTTTGGCTTTTGACGATGTCTTGACTTTGATCGTGTACTCGGTCGTTTTCTTCCGTGATCATCGTAGGTATCCTCGTATACCTCCCGATGTTCTTTTGGTAATTTTCTTGATGAATCATAATATTGAGGTCGTCTTTTACTACTCTTATGCACTCGTCGAGCTTTTTCCATTTCATCCATATAATCTGGATTCTCTTCGGAGAAATCGCGCGAGTCGGCAGATTCATAATTTCTACTATTTCCTTCAATTTGTGGCGACTGTTCGAAAGTTCCAATATCTAAATTCACCGAATCCTGTTGATCTTTGATATCACTTTGAGGATTGGAGGTAGATACAATCGATTGGGCGGTTTGTCCGTTAAATCTTACATCAACTTTATATTCACTTGGCTCAACCATGATGGGAGTTTTAAATCGGTGATCCTCGGTTTGTTCTCCATTCGAGGTATGAGTTTTAACACTTGCTTTTGTTGTAGATAATGCAGCATAATTAGTCCTTGGTAATGATGATTTTTGGGTACGATGATTTCCCATATTATCTTGTTTATAATTAGTATGTGTATTTTCTTGATAAAAATTTTTCTTCTGCTCTCTATTGCCGGTGTCCTGTGAATATTCTCCGTTGTCGTTATGCGTCAGATCATACGTTCCTAAATAGCTATGAATTCTTTTTCCACGGTCTCTATCTTTATTTCGTAACGAGTTCTTAAAATTTGTATCGGAATTCTCTTTTGCATGACTATAAAATAAATCATAATTGGCAACCGCTGGAGTACCATTGCTGACCTTTAGTAATTCAAATTCATCTCCATTATCATCTACATGAAATGATCTACGATTTTGACTTGGATTAGATAAATTCATTAAAATCCTAGCTTCCGTAGAGAATATGGGATCATCTTCTGCAGCCTTCGGAATATTAGCGTTTGCCCCATTTAGCGTACCACTAGCGTGTCTTGTAAAATTTCTCCTTTTTTGTTTCAACTCGTATGGCTGCGTAGAAACTATCAGAGGCACGAAACCATTGGAATTTTCATAATGCACCGTTGAGCTCTCGATCTGCTCAGAGGAAGCAACTTTTTTTGTTTTTCCAGGCTTTTGTAAAAATGCATCAATAATTCTTGTAGGTATTGCAACTTGATCAAGAGTTGATTGAATAGAAACATTTTCTAATTCTTTTCCTCCGACGCATTGCCAGCATAATAAAATAATTAACACCTAAAATAGAAAAATGTAAAAAATGCAAAACTTGATATTGTCAAATATTTTATAGTTCTGACATTTCTGCTAGAAAGTATTTCCGATCAAATTTAAAATTGGAGTTAAAATCAAATCTAAAAAACGTCAGGATTGAAAAATTAATCGGTTGAGCGAAATCAATCAGTGATTATAAAAAGCAGACGTTAAAGGATCATAAAGGAGACTAGTTGAAAGTCAAAGAACGACCTAGAAGAGAAAAGCAGACTAGAAAAGTAAAATGTGAGCAAACACGCACATTATACAAATAAGGACTGGATGTGCACGGAACCAAAACTTCATGGACTTTCTCACTAGTTCACGGTCATCGCTGATGCACATGCTCTGCGCGGATTAAAGTGTATGTCTCGCGGTAAATTTAGATCTGATTTATAATTTCTATTTCCGAAGAAGTTTCACGTGATCTAGAAAAGTGTGTCTTTCAAACTCCATGCAAACTTTTGTGAACCCCCGATTAAACTAGTTAATTAAATTAAATTAGTAATTGCTCATTAGCCATACTTTTAGTTTCATGTTATATTAATTAACTTTCTCGAATTGTCGCTTTGCAAGATTGTTACCTTCATAATCGTGCCTATTAAGTTTCGAAAACTAATTCTCTACTCAATTTTAAATGTATTTTATTAGCAAATATGCTGAGAGTGAAAATTTTCTTCGCGTACAATAATAATACTTGAATGCCGTACAAATCAGATACTCTTCCAAAAGATTTACTTTAATATTTGATAAATCCAATACTGTTTTAAAAGTTTATTTAAATTTTAGTCACGTTAAAATCCATTATATTCAGTCCTTTCAAAGTGGCCAATTGCTATCAAATCAACAGATTTTCAGCCCTTTAACTTAAAATCGTTCGAACACATTTTCTACATCTGCGATAACTGTTAATTAAAAAATAAAAAAAAAATTACGATCCAATACATAACATAACGACGGCCTATAACTACTTAAGATGTCGATAAATCACAAGCTTTAAGCACTTACGGGATGAAAAATCATTTTGTCCCTAATCTCGATCCACTGATCTTGAGCGTTGATTCTACTTCACCGACAGTGATACGTCGTCACGATCAAACGGGTGGTGGCACATTGGTCGCGCGCGAGCTTGCGAATGCCAACAAAATCCGAGTAATCCAGAGAGAGAGAGAGAGAGAGAGAGAGAGAGAGAGCAAAGCGTGAAAACAGCACCGGACCGATTAGCGTGTGTGCGTACTACGGGCGCGCTTCTTCAAAGGAACGCTGGTATAACACTGAGGAGGAGGCAGCTGCTGCTGCGTGGCGAGCCTCCGCGCGAGAACTGAGCCACATAGTGGATGCACGATTTTCTTTATACACTCTGGTAACCAAGTGAAAAATATATCGTTCTAAATATTATCCTCTATAGGCCTACCCGGTGAAGAGAGCACCCACCACGCATAGGATACTTTCATTCGCGACACGCGAGTGCTGGCCGTTCCTCGCTCGCGCTACACCACGCGGCCGGATAAGTCTTGTCCGACAGACCAAGGATGCCTGCACGGGTGCATGTGTGTGTGCGCGTATCAGCACGACCATTAGATATCGTGGAATTTCAGCGAAATGAAAACTGCTACCGCTGGCCGGAGGAGGAGGAGCGGTCGGAGCGAAGAAAAAAAAAATGAGGAGCGGAGATCCTCGAGAGCGCACGCGCGCGCGCGTGTGTATGCGGGTTTACCTACTTTTCTTGTCATAGTCAGGAGAGCCTGATTACGGGGCTAGTTGGATTTTTCCTTTGCGCTGTCGTGTGTCGAAGGGGGATAATTTCGACTTTCCATTTTCATTTGTCGCCGAGAGAGAGAGAGAGAGAGAGAGAGAGAGAGAGAGAGAGACCAAGCACGCGTGCTGCTGCTCTGCTCGCTTATTACTCGCCGGCGCGCGCGCCTCGATGTTCTAATTCATGTCGCTTAGTTGAAATCGTCGTCTCTCCTCTGGGTATCTCTCGCTTATCCCGCGTTTTGCCAAGACCGAGAAGTGGGTCTATAGCAAAAGTGAAGCGAGCTGCGTGCCGCGTATGTACGAAAAAGAAAGAAGAAGAGAGGCGTAATTGCATCCTTTTTTCTCGACCAGGAGAAGTCGAGGATCTCTGCGTTGGTATTGCGGTGCAATTAACATCTCGATGGAGTGAAAAGGGTTAGGTATATATGCAAGGCGATATTGAGAGTAATGCGGCATATCAATAAAATTACGGGAATCGTTGGTGAAAATATTGATGGATGGCTTATTGAAAAAGGCAATAACTGTAATGCTTGATAGAAGTTATAATTTGTTGAAAAATTTTGTTCTTGATCAATAAAGTATATTCCAAGTCTCGATTTACACGTATATAACAAGATTGCGTTCAAAACAGTTTAAATTCACATAAAGTCTGAACGTGCTTTTAACGGGTGCAGCAACTGGTACAGGTTTCCATCGTTACTGATTAAATATTTATACGTAATGGGAATAAATTAGATCCTGCAAAAATAATTAACTATGTTTACAGGCTAGTTTTTCTACCTTTTTCAGAATTCAGACGTTTTAATAGTTCGATTCCAATTCATAAAAAAATTGTACTTATTCTGCTTCTTCCAAGAGGAAGTTGTTTGTACAGGGTGTGAACACCTACTGCCGTATAAGAAGAATAGCTTTTCATATTTAAAAATCAAATTTTTTCATTCTATTTGTAGGCACGATGGTTTGATATATTGGTCCTCTGTATTCTTTGCTCACAAAAATCTGCAGGTAAGTTTTTCCTTCACTTATTTTCAAAGCAACGTCTGCGTATGCTACTATAGTTTCCCTCTCTTATCGCTAATTTCAACACGATAAATAAATCTTTGTGCCGGTATCTCTTAAACCCAAAATTTGTACGCAAATCATCAAAAAAAAAATCACGAGGGTTTCATCTCAAGAATTTCCCCACGATTATTCAAAGGAATTTCTCATCGGTCGTATGAGAACCAAGCGCGAATGAAGCACGTCGCACCTTTTATCTCCTCTAATTTCCTTATCCGCGGCAGAACAGCAGCAGCAGCAAAAAGCCTTGTGGAATCCGCAATAAAAGGCGGCGGCGGCGAGTGTGTGCTCGCGCGGGGGGGTATCGAGGAAAGGATCGGACATTAGTTTTCCAGCTGGCCGCCGCGGGTTCTATTCGCTCTGAAACACACGCATTATGCTCGATGCCTGCGCTCGCGCTGCTCCGCCCATCGTGTGCCGAGGTGCACATATACGGGAGCACGTGGAAAGGACGTACCGTATGCGCTCGTACTGCACTCTCTGCACCTGACTTCGCTATACTCTCCTGTGCATAGGTACGCCCGCGTGTGTGTGTGTGTGTGTGAGTGTGGGAGCCTCGAGCATTGAGACACGCGTGCGCGCGTATATATTTTTGGTACTTAGTTTTATGTGGTGTTGAGGATGCATTATTTAACTTTCGATTAAGAGTACAAGTTTTGGTTCTTTTAGATGGCTCGTATCGATTTTTTTTCAAATACAATTAGAATATAATGAGCTAGTGTTATTTGTTCACTTGAGCAATAAGAATCTTAACTTAAAAACCATACATCTCGCCTATTTTCAATCATCGTTAATATATAGATACGCAATAATCGTAGCTTTGTGACTTTGTTTACGATTTCTACGCTACGTAGATCCACGAATTTATTGTTATCGGAAATTAGAAAATCATTAATATAAGTTTAGGTGTCCGGTACAACTTGACATCTTTTGTCTGGAGCTAACCAACTTATAACTCACATCTCATTCCATAAAATAATAAGCAGTATTCCACATCCTGTAGATTGACCTGAACTAACTACCCGATTCTCCTCTATATTTTTTTCACAATGATAGAAAATAAAAGGAACTTTTCTTTATTTCGATATTTTATGTAAAACGTAGAAATAGTAATTTAATAGTTTCGTGGAACGCATTCAAATCAATGAGCCAACACAATGTAACGTAACGCGCTCATTCAAATCGTGCATTACCGATAAATATACTTTTACTAATGAGCCAATTGTAACTTACAAAAGTGTGTTAATTTCATTTCTGTAGTTTTTACCTCGGCTCAGCTCTTACGCGAGCATCTGCACCTCTACGCGTGTCTGCAAAGCTGTGAACAAGAGGTGCATATATACATGTGCTGTGCAACGGAGTCTAACTGCAGGGATCCGTGTGCGTACGCGCGGCGAGTAGCAGCGCATTATTCTCGCGTTAAAATCTCTAATGGCTAATTGCCGCAAAGTTTTGAGATATCATCAGGAGCTTCGCACGTGAAAACTATGGCGGCGTGCAATCGCTTAAATATACACACATACACACATATATATGAGTGCGTCTCGCCCCGACCACGCATTCGCATATATGTACACCCACACCCACACACCCACACACACACACACACAATAATACGACTGGTCGAGCATTTATGAAGTGTGCAATTAATTTTAATTAACGACTAATGCGCGTGCATGTATTGCCTTACCGGCCGCGTCGAAATCCAGATATCTTACGCGGCTATATACTCGGAGAACGCATATAATAAGCCAGTCACTAATATTTGCTCGATTTTAATCGCGCGGATGCTTTGGGCTTATCGCGGTGCATAAATGAATCTACAAGTATAGCAAGGAGGGAGGGCGAGTCTTCGACGAAAATTTTCGTCTCGATGAGCGCTAATTTCGTTGTTTTCTCTATAATTTTGCGGCGCTCGTTATGAATTTCTTGGATAATTACGGTATATTCCATTTTACAACTATTTGTAGAGTCAACGGCTTATCTTGACCGAGAGCTCGTTTTGTGCGTAAAATGAAAAGTTTTTAACTTTCAGTTCTTAACGTTTTGCTTTCGTTGTTAGATAAATATGCTTATGTGCCGAGATATAGAAAATGGACGAGCAAAATATTGAAAAAAGGAAAGTAATGGTTTATAGAAAAACTGGGAGTTATATCAATTCTTATTTAATTAATTACGTTAGAATTCTTGCTATGACTGTGCAATAACGATTTCATGTGCGTTGCTTTATTATTATCAATCGGCTGATTATACAATAAACAATTAAAGCGTACTAAAACATTGTATTATTCTCAGCTATGCAATAAATCGTGATTCAATAACGCGTGGTCTTAAAAGTTTGTAGCTTAATTTATTTTATTATAATTAGGGCATGATTTAGCAACCTTTTTTATAGCTTTATTACTTGATTATATTATTTTTTTTTTATAATTTAATGGTACCTTTATTTAAATCGAATAAGATATTGTTACGTAAAAATATTACACTATCGTTACATAATATCTATTCAATACATGTATTCTGCAGGTATGTGTGGATAGAAGAATGTGTGCCACTAAACTTCTAGAGTAAAGGCGTATTCATTCTGAGTGAAATTCTATATTTATAATCGTGGAAAGCCTATAATTGAATTGAATTAATTATTAAGTATTATATTTAATTCTCGTGGAGGAAACTGTATTAATTTTCTCTCTTTGAAATTGTTATTGATAATCCAATATTTTTAACAATTTAGCGATTGCACATGTGAGAAATCAATGAATTACAAATACACGTTTATGTTCACCATAGACTTCAAGAATATTTTAAACAATTTATTTTCATATTAATGAGTTTTATATAATTTCAAAATGATTTATGGCTCATTTCAATTGTGAATAATTTCCAGCATCTCATTCCTAATCTTAAATTTAATATTTTATGTATGTATTTTAGAACATAAATATATGAAAATTATGAAGTGATAATCTGAAATAAAGGAAAATTAAAAAATTTTTTTATTATCCTATAATTTTCGTTTTTTTTTTACTTCTTTATTCCTCACTTACGAGAAAAGTAATTTATTGTTTTATGAAATATATTTTACTCAGTTAGAAAGTGAACATTTAAATACATTTAATTTATAAAGCATATAATTATTAATAGTATTTACAAAAAATATCAATTTATCTTTAATAAATATTCTATTTTACATTCTATATTGTTTCAAAGATAATAAATAAATAGAGCATTTAATAGTGATTTATTAATCTATATTCCGTAAAAAATGTATTATATAAAGTTAATTTGTGCGTTATATTTTCAACCAAATAAAATTTTAGTTAATCAATAATTAGGTACTTATTTCTTCAATAATCTAAAATCATTAGTAGGAGTCGAACTGAATCGACTAAGTGCAGAAAATAAAAACATTAAAGCCATTAATCAATTTATAATTAAATGAGGTCATATTGAAGTTCAGAAAAAAGTTACACATTGTTTATCATAATAACCACAAAACTTTCTCCAGCCGAGGGAAAAACCGTTCATGATTTTATAATTTGTATTAATCTCTACTTTCACGTATTTTTTCATGTTATTGAATAAAACAAGTTAAAGTAGATCACATACTTTATCAGATATAAGATAACGTAAATATCACAATATAGTTCTTTCTGTTTGCACAGATAAATACAGCAGAGAAAGTATGGACATAGCAAAAATATATAAGTATAGCATGCCTGATTGAATGCTAATTTTGTTTACATTATGTCACCTGCTAAATTGCCATTAGGTCATTATGAATTATATTAATAACATAATTAGCATTAAATGTATAATATAAAATATTTTATTCATAAAAACATAACTTTATTATTGTAGACTGGTAATTTACAAAACTTATAATACATATGACGTCGATAATAAAAAGCACTCAAGGTTTATGAATAATAAGGTACCTTTGTGAAGTGTACAAATTTGGCGAGTCTTATTAATCACCCGTATTTCAATCACTTGTGCGTTAGTCCTGCAAAAATATCGGCTTAAATCTTTCTTTATTGGTTGTGTATTAGTAAAGATACACTTTTTTATACTCAATATTATAGCACAGTTTGTCAATAAAAGTACATGAATTCACATAAATATAAGAAAAGAAAAAAAAATGAAAAGAAAAGCAGTTTAATGATTTCAGGTACTATTTAGGAAATCAATGTAAATACTAGATAATCAGCATGAGTAAATTTTTCTGATTATGTCATTCACAGTAAATGCAATAAAAGCATAATAAGAATTTTAAAATGTAAATGCAATGCGATTTTTGACAAATAGAGACCTTTTTCTTAATAAGATTATTTTTAAAATATTGTAAGAGTGATCACATTACAATTATAGCTTTTTCCTCAAAATGTTATCATAATAGTTTCATGGAATGTATTCAAATTAGACATACAGTTGTCCAGTAATTATGGTAAAAATTAATGTAACAAATGATTACAGTTTAATTTCGTACATATAATTATTGATAATAAACTGTTTCTGAAATCTAATATATCCACGCGTTTCATAGTTTTTTTAGTTGCAATAACAAGTCTGAGAGTAAAATAAAATAGTTATTTCGCAATTCCAAAACACGTTTAAAAAACACTATTCAGATACCACTTTTATTTAGGTATGAAGCTTTAATAACTTCCCTCACAATGCGGCATGATATTCTTTCAATCTAAACATGATTTTAACAAAGAACTGTTTATTCGCCAACAGTTTCAACAACAAAATGTCCGAGCGTTTTCACACTTTTATCTAATTATTATCAACCTTATACGACGTGTATCTCGGATCTTCTATTATCTGTACACTCTTGACCTTTTGAGGTTTTCTCACTGCTTGTGCCGCATGAATCTTCTGGTAATCTTTTATAAATCCATTGTAATTCGTTGATGAATAATCCTGCCCCACACTACTACTTTGCTGTTGCGTTTGAGCAATCTGTGGCTGTTGTACATAAGTGCGCGTATAAGTGTAATCCTGTTCTTGTTGTCCTTGTTGTTGACGCAGCGATACAAGACCATCAGTAAACTGTTTGAGATCCTCGAGTGGATTTGGTGACGATGCCGATACTTCATCTTCTTCGACGACAGCTCCTAAATTATAATTTGAGTTCTGGGTAACTTTAGATACACTATTGGCATACTGTAGTAAGTATTGACGTAGAAGAGCTTTGAGATTGATATTTTGAGGTCCTGCAGCAGGTTGGATTGGAGGTGCTCCATCCACTCGAAGGATAATGACAGGTATAAGAGAGTTGCCAGCTTGGACGAAAGTAGGCTGAGCTTTTAATATGGAGGAAGGATTTTTGATGTATTGTGAGATCGATGGATTGTAGTTTAGTAAATTAGAGTAGTCCGTATTTGGATAGCTTCCAGGTTCAATGGTTTGATATTCATTCGTTTGTGGCGTTTTCCCAGCAGCGAAAACCTTCATTAGGTATTGTTGTGCTTCAGGTGTATACTTTGACAGAACCTGTTTGTTGATTTGTCCATCTGGCGAAAACAGATTTTCAGTATGCCCAGTTTCTCCTCGATAAGCATATTCAGCTTCTGGACTATTTATAGCGTATTTCTGAACCGGACGATGATTGGCATATGTACTATACTGGTTTTTATTATGATTCGTTTCGACTCTATAACCAGTAGTGGGTTTGGGATGTTGTTTTAGTCCATATTGCCCTTGATAAGTCGCTTGATTGTAAGAGTTTGCATTTTCGTAATGATTTACGGGTTGAGCAGACGCGGATGCCGAAGATATGAATCTATTCGGTTCCTTCGGCTGATTCCCATTTGGCTGCTCCTGATCGTTTGGAAACTGAACTGGTCTTGGCGAGTAAATATTATTCTGCGAACTGCCAGTATAAGGATTGTAACTGGTTCCTTGTATATTCTGTTGCTGAGACGTTATTGGACGTGGCTGGTACTGAGTAGAAGGGCGGAAGCCACCCGCTGTAGCTCCTTGCTGCCGCTGTTGTTCCGCATACTCGGAGTAGGTATTGACGTAAGACATAGGCGGTGTCTCGGATATCTTACCATCCGGATACTTCCATACGATCTTGTGCTCGTACTTGACGCCATTCTCGACTGTGTATCGTGGATAATTCGCGAAGTTATACTGCTGATTGGTGCCTGCACTGGTTGGACTGGGTCTTAGGTCGTAGGACGACTTTTGATTGCTGCTGCTGCTGTAGATATCAGTCATATAATTGGCGAGGAAGGGAGATGTCATGGGTCTCGCGTAACCATTGAGGTTTGCCGAGCTAGAATAGCTAGAAGAACCGGTTTGGTAACCTGCCGGTTTCATTGATGTATAAGTCGCTAGTAGCCTGTTGTACATATCCGACCCTGGCGTAGCTGCTGTGGTATAAGAGCTAGAGAACTGTTTTGTGGATGGTCGTCCATGCTGATGTCCGAAATCAGATGTTGAAGTTTTTTGGAGTTTTGTGCGCTGGCCAAAGACTGGATAGGGTGGGTAGATAGGCGTTGGTTCGCCATTTGCCAGAGGTAAAGGATCTGGCAAAGCTTCGAACAAACTTTGTTGTGGCTTTCCCCCGTCTTTTCCCTTACTAGCCTCAGGTTTCTCGGTGATCGGCTTCACGATTTCCGTCACAGTCTTGGGGGGTACTGGACTGATGGACTCTTCGATACTAACAGCCGTTCCCGTCTTGCCGGCTGGGAAGTAGAAGTTATGTTTGCCAGAAAAGAGACTGTTTTGATTGTACCCGAAGCCATAGCTACCATCAACAGTTCTTTTAGTCTTTTCTGAATTCGTTGAGTTATCTGTGCCGTTTACAAAATCCAGCAGAATTATGGGTGGTAGGATGGGCAGCTCTTCATTTCCAAGATTCATGTCAAAATCATTCAGTAGATCTATTTCGTCGTCGGATTCCGTCCTATGATTGTTCGCCAAGGATGATTTCTCATCTGAATAGTTCTCCAATGATGACAACTCATCTGCATGGTTATTATGATTGGTAGGTTCCTCAATTTGGCTAGACGTGGTTTTGGGCCTTGAAATGGCCAATGCGCATGGCGCTAGTAGAAGCAGACCGCAGGCAATCTGCAAAGAAAAATTGTTGTAATACGAGACATCATAAATTCATAATAATTAAAGTATATTCATAGAAAGGCACTTTTTTTTAACTCAATGAACGGTATTTCAAAATATATATTTTAAAAATCTGATGTAGCAGACTTGCTATTAAGTGCACCTTTGATTTATTACTATCTATAAGAAAACAAATCAATAAACTAGGTATTAATTTTAGCATAAGAGTGATTAATAATTATTTTATAGTAGAATAAAATGGAACTTTTTCAGGCATAAAAATTAAAGAATTATAGTGGAGCAGCTTTATGTCATTTTCATCCAAATAGCCTACATTTTACGATCAATTTACCATACTTTCACTTTCCTTAATAACTCTCTTTATTCTAATATATTCGTGCAGGCATAATATATCGCATCAACAGAACGTCCACTTATTGAATAATAACGTTACTGTCAAAAATGTACAAATAAGTCCGTCTTAAACGATCAAGTACTTTTCACTAGCAGAGCTTTTAAAAAACGCTTCAATTCCCGAAACAGAGTTTCCTGTTTCACACGCTAATTGCTGTAATAAAGCGCAAAAAGTTGTTTCCAGGAAATGTTCAGCGTGCATCGCATATCCCTTGTAAATTACGGCTAACAAGGATACTTCGCTTTTTATTCATTTTTTTACAAGCCTGTTTCTTTTACACGTCATCTTACCTCCGAACGTCACTCTAAATCACACACCTATGACGCGTATCTTAGCTTTCTAAAACATCGTTTGCCAGAGCATCTTCGCTACCCCTCCGATACAGATTATACTCTCTCGATATCTTAACGCGTATCGACTTCCTCCTCATCGAGGGATCCGGACGAAGAATGCGGCTCTCCTTATATACATTGAATTTCTTCGGCACCGCGCAACGAGAGTCGACGGCGCCGCGGCGAGGCAATCAAAACCCGATTGCGCTGTCTATAATAGGATTCTTACTTTCACTCCGCTTCCGAGATCGACGCGCCGGAGCTCCGCCGCGCGTTACCACTTTATAACCCCACGTCGAGTGTCGCAGCCGCTCTCATCGTCACACCGCGCCACAGAGATTTCGCGGGTTTTCTGCGTGTTATCCACCAGCGGGCCTCTGATGTCTTTTTTTACCCCCTTGGTTTCACGCATTCGATTGAATTTTCATGGCGTTTTTTTGGCGTATTAAGCGTTCCGTCTGGCGTTAACCGCCTTTATGTAATAAAGCGTGTAGAATTTTTTTATTGCACAATCCGCCCCGTGTAGAAGTCCGAGGGATAAAAAATTTTATTACTGCGAATATAATGAAGTTGTAAATGGTGGTGACTATTCTTTTTTTTTTTAAGAAAAATTGAGTAACCTAAGTTGATCGTGATGTAAATTGTTATTTGCTCTCTGATAATGTACTCTTTATAATGGCTTATTATCAGTCTGGTTTTGGTAAGAATTTTGAAACGCTAATGTATAGGCTTCATGAGTCAAATGTGCTCAACAAGGAATTCCGGTAATCATAAATTTCGATATCTATCGTAAAACCTTAAAGTATTTTATTGCCTGTAGATTGGATTTGTAACCTGCTGTGAAAACATTAAACAAAAACATTTCTCTACATTCTGATAGGGTATCAGGATCGAATTATATAGAAATGTTAAATATCCAAGTATCAATGTCGTTGTTATTACTATGCACTCTCACTTTCTAGAAAAACTTATCAAGCTAGAATTTACAACGAGTTTATGCTCTACAATAACATGTAATTCGAGATGTAAACTTTTTTGCTTTAGTAAATGTTAAATAATTATCAAATTATACTAAAATAGAGAAATATTTTTTTTTCTTTTGGACCAATTATCATTACAACGATAGGACAATAGAAAAATTACCTGATCAAAATAAGAAAGATGATTTATCGAAGTAGCTTTAATCCTCTATTTTTCATAGCTTATATGCAAATCAAAAGAAAATATTTGCTTTGGATGGACAAAAATTCGTTTTTCAAATACGTGTAAAATCGAGTTTATGCGTGTATACTTGAAACAGGTTTCATCGGTACTGTAGCATCTGAATTTTCACCACTTTCTTTTTCGAGAGTCTCTTGTAAGCATATTCGCATCGCAATGAATAAATCAAAATAATCAAGGAAAGTCATCCAGAATATACCACGGATGAATTGAAAATATAGATATGAGGTGTTTGGAATTGCTTTGGGAGTGATGTTACATGGACGGGAAGTTAGTAATAACGCAATTTCTAAGTCAACTACAGGAAATTTGAAAAAGTAAATATCCTACGTCAAGAGATTGTTATTATATAAAATTAACTTTTATGATAGCTGAATTATAAGACTGAAAGTTAAAACTTAAGAGCAATAGAAACTGAAAAATACATTTAACAACGTGGTTTGAAATGGGATTTAACGCATTTTATGCTTATCGACTTGATAACGCTTAAAATCTGTTTACAATCAACTAACGAGAGAATTAACTACTGATGCCGGGAGCACATAGTTTTCTTAAAATTTGTAAAACGAGGAATACTTACAAAACTTTATTTTTTAACCCTACTTCCAACTTTAATTACAGACTATTACACGCATTCGAGTAGGGGAAAACTTTTGCTGCATCTTAAAATTACGAGGGAGGATGGCCAGTTCATAAAGGACTAAAAAACCTATACCAAGTTTGAAAACACGAAAAAAAAAAGAATTGAAAAAAATTACTTCCTTATCCCTGGCAATCCGAAGAAAAATGCGGTCACAGTTGATTGAACTAGAATTCTGATGAGTTTTCTTAGTTTCATAGAATTTATGAAGCTTCTGCGAAGCCCATCGCTATGCTAGAACTGCCAAGACTGTCGTTTTTAGCATAAAGTATTAAATCATTTCTTATTCTCATTCGTATAATTGATATTTTCCCCATACTTCTTCTGCAACTGGAATATTTTATTTCAGTTCCATTTCAAGAGCAATCATTACAGACTCACCACAAAAAACTTGAAAAAGCTATGCGCAGCTGCGATTGATTTTCGAAAGCTGGGAAAATTCTTAGTAGGTGCAGTCCAGATGTAACAAGGCATCCGTCTGTACGTACTCCGAACGCATCTACTTGCATCTATACCAATTTACAATCTGTCTAGCCTCTCCCAACTTTTTCTTGATTAAAACATTCCTGTCCCTCTCTCTCTCTCTCGCATGCAAAACTATCGCAACAAGCATTTCAAGAATCTTACCTTTTACCAAAACACCAGACAATTTACATTCGCTCGTCGTAAAAAAGCATCCTCTCGTTGCCGATTTCCTTGCGCATTTATATAATACAACGGCAGCGCGCGGCATACGAAATCCCGTTAATCTATTAAATTTCTTGTATAACATCGGTAGAAATATATATATTTATTTTCACGATAGGCTACGTGTCTGTGAGACAGCGTCTACTTAAGTGAGACATTAACTTTATGAGAGTGAAGAGAGAAAGAGAGAAGTTGAAAATGCGTAGTCAGAGAGATGCGCTTATTCGATCTCTCTTCTTACGCATGTCTGGCGCGCAACGCAGTACATGGTCCGATCGCTGTGCGCCAGCCGATGAGGAAAATGCTTTAACACTTTGAAACTCGCAGCAACAGCTCAGTGTATATATATATAGATATAGGCGCCTTTTCCTTTTTTCTTTTATCATTCGAGATCGTAATTTATCTCGCGACAGGATGAAAATTATTAGACTTTCGGTAGAGCTGCACGCGACGCGGCGCGCGTGAAATCAAAGCTTCGTGACTGGGAGTTGCGATATTAGCGATACTTTGGCTTTATTTAATTATCCGCCCGACTAAATTTCCCGTCTTTTTATATTGCACTTTAAACGCGCACGAGCAGCTCTCGGCTCGTTCTTTTTTTTTTAACGCTCGCGCACTACACCGTTACGCGAGTGCAGCCTGTTTTTATTCTTGCAGGATATATATATATAAAAGATGAGCGACGCATATACGAGGCTTTATTATATTCGCGCGCTTATTATATAAAGTTGAATTTTCAGCGCGATGTGCGAGCTGCAGCAGCGACCGTAGAGGCGATAAGAACGTAAAATTATGTGGCGCCGATCCAGAAGCAATTACATCCGATTAAAATCTTTCGAGAGCTGGTGTGTGTCTGTGTAAGCGATTTGTTGCTGTGCTTAATTATCGCTCCTGAGAAGTTTAATGTAAATAGCGGTACACAGGAGAGTCGAAAGTACAGCGATGGATATTGAAAGTTTGCACATTTGTTGCCATTGTGGATTTAAGCGGATTCTCGCGGCGTTCATCGAAGAATTTAAAACGTGGGTTCCGCTTTTTTTTTATTTGTTTATGCGCCTAGCACGTGAAGACCGGAGTGTGCGTCTGAAAATAAGCGACTTAATCGTTTAGCTGGAAGTCGAAAAAAAAAAATACAGTGCGGTAAATCAGCGGACCGCGATATCCGTGAAGGGAATCCAAGCTAAATTTTTCGCGAAAAAAAAGTGACCGCGGAGAAAGTTCGCGCAGACATCCTTCGCAAAAGCATTTTTATTGCGTGCGAAATAATAACTGTTCTTTCGAGACGAAGGTGATCCACGTTGAACATGAGATTTGATATTCGGGAAAAGAATTCTGCGTTTCGACGAATTAGGATTATTGTATGTTTACTGCGGTAGAAGCTTCGAGTATACATAACTTTTTTTTTATAATAGAATAAAGCATGATTATTATTTGATACGTATCGAAACGGGGAAACTGAAAACCGAGTTTTCACTTTTTTTTTCTAGATACGGTGGACAATATTTAGTTATTGTTTCATAATGTGTATTGTTAGATGAAACGTAATCTCTTTCATATGTAGTTTCATCGAGAATTCAGGATGAACCTTTATAGTTTTACTAGAATTAATTTCACACCTATTTAATAAATTGTATATTTTCTAATCGCGCGCTCCAATATTAACCTATAAGAACCTATAGCGTTTTATGTCTAAGAACTACTTGCAATTAGGCAATTTGTAAAGAAGTCCATGTTAGATACTTTGAATGGGATAGTCTTATATGACTACGTGTGAGGCAGTTTGAAAAATACATTTTTTAATAATGAGTTCTGCATTGAATAAACGATTACTAGCAAGTTTATAATCTTTCTCTTTTACTAAAAAAATTTAATTTTCTTCATCTTATGCACTCGTATTATTTAAAGGTCTAGAAAAAACTATTATTGATTCACTTTTTAATTATTATACCAGCTGATCTTAAATATCGTGATATTCTGTGTTTTAGGATCTCAGAATATTTTTCATCAATTAAACAATAAATACAGATTCTAAGATTAGTTCCTACTTTATATTGCCTAACATTAATTCTAATTTCACTATAATTGATCATAAAGAAGCTCTATCATTACAACCAGACGCCAGATCGTCGATCCTCAATCATCCATCAATCCCCCCTCAGAAAAATTAAATCCTTCCCCCCATCCATTGTGAAATCCAACAAAAAAAAAGGTCTGGAACAAAAAAGGACCTTAAGGTCTCTCTCGCATTTTCACCCAATTAAGCTGCGTATACACGTTTCACGAAATCCAGCATCCGGCGTTATCCAACGATCGATGCCAATCTCTCGCTCGTCGGCACAAAAACCTGGAGGAAATGGTAAAGAAGCAAAAAAAAAAAAGGAAGGAAGGAAGGAAACAAAACCGTGTCTCCTTTCGAGTTCTACACCTGTATAATATATATACACATCTCTCGACATGTATATCGAGAGCCGATGACGTGCGCGCGACTCGTTGCCAGCAAAGGACTTTCACTCGCTTCTTACCCACACACACACACAGAGACACACGCGATTTGTCATATACACGTACGCATCTTATATACTGTCGCTGTCGTTTTAATCCGCGCGAATCTCCATCTCCCGCTGGCCATCTCTTTCCTCCGCTTATACACACAAGCGTATAACGTTATACGTGTACATGCACACACATAAAGCTAAACTCGACTGTCGTGCATTATATTATATGTATGTATATAGTGCGGGACTTTCTCCAGGCCGGTGCAATTACGGGGGACCGATATTCCAGGAAGTAATCCGCGTAGCTGCGAGGCTCTACGACTGTCGAAAAACAATATTCGCCGGACTGCGGACGGCGTTAATGCACCATAACAGCGCTTATTGTCAGTCGATTTTCTTTATATATCGCTTGGCGACGCACACACACACACACACACACAAACTTGGATCCCTCGGTGCGTTATGTGTGTATGTATTGGTTTTAATGACGCGCGCACAATCGAATGATAATTGAACCCGTTTCGGTTTGCAGGAAAGGCGCATAATCTATAGCTGGTCTGGAGTCTGTGTAATTTTAGTGCGAGACTGCACGTTTTTTTGCGTTAGATGGATGGCAGGCGCGGCTATAGCGGCCTATACTTTATTAAGAATTGATGGATTCGTAATCGAGTTGTTGCGAACGGCTGTCCTTTGGTTAATTCCTTCCTTTGGGCTTGATCGATGAAATTGATTATTTAGCCGTGTGTGGATATGTGGAATAATCGCGGATTGCTTTGATTGTTTTATAATGCAATGGCGTGACGCTTGCTCGCGCGCGGAACTCTATAAGAAGCGGGTTGGTTTTTTTTCTGCCATGTCATTGTGACTCGGTGAAAGACACTTTTATTCGCGAGTAATCGTTGGCTCGATTTGTACATAAATCATTTTTGATAAAGTCTAGTGGAATTTTTTATGTTTGATGTGGACTAGTAGAATTATGTATAATAAATACAATAAAATAAAAAAGGTTCTAGTTGCGTGTGTCGCATATGAAGAGAACATAATATTCACATCGAATTCAAATGTCAAATCAATTAATAAAATATCTAGTATTTAAGAATTAATCGCATTATAATAAACTTGTACGTGTATATATATTCAGTATGGGATTAAATAAAATTCACTTGGTCTCATTTAAATAAAGCATCAATGATTCTCGAAGGTTCATTTCTTATCGATACTCTCATTTGCTCTCGTAAAAACAAATATCTAGTCTCTCCATAAACATCAAACAGATATATATTTACTGCTCCATTAATGTGAAAACTACTTAATTTTCTTATCTATAAATCATGAGAAATTAGTTCGTTAACATGTCACGTATCTCCAGCTTCATTAGCTATACACACAAATACGCCGCACATCTCTAACGAATGCGTATAAAAGTTTATCAAACCGCACAGATCACGATTACGATCCTAGACTATCACAACTACCTCCTCAACCTTAACCTTGTCAGCCTCTATCCCCGATATCCGATTCGCGCGTGTCATTCTCGCTCCTGACCCAATAACGCCGGTTATATCACAGGGTCCAACACCTCGGTGCAGCTGCACTATCATAAGCCAGCGCGCCTCGCTTCTATGCATATACACGTGTAATCCAATAAGCGCGGCTATGTGTGCCTGTGTGTGTGTGTGTGTGTGTGCCTGTGGCAAGTGGCCGAACTTTAATCTCCCTCTCTCTCTCTCTCTCTCTCTTGGCGGTTGAATGCATAATTAATCGAGGCGAGCCAAGTGTGAAAGGCGGACGGGCTATATAGGCGCGAAGATGCACACACTCTATAGCAACCGACCGGTAAGACGCGATTTTCGTTATCTCTCTGCAGTGCGCGCGTATGTGTGTATGTGTGTGTGTGTACGTGTGTATCCGAGACCGTGACGAGGTTTGCAGGTATTTTTCGTACAGTTCTGGAGTTGCCGGTGATTTTTATTTTCATTTTATTTCTGGGTACGCGGAGTATAACGGTGTAATGCGGATGTTAAGATTCAGCAGTTTAAATTGGGGCTATACCTTTTTTTTTTCTTCCGGAAGCGCGAATGCATTATTTCGGAACTGGGTTGTTTGGGATTTGTGTTAATCAAGGTGTTTATATCGGGGCAATAGTATTTTAAGAGAAAGTTCGGGATTAAGTGCCATTGATGGTTGGAAAAAAAGGTTTATGCACGATTGAACGACGATTTAAAAATAGTTCTTATGTAATATTTATGTATTTCCAATAAAATCATTAAACTGGACTGAAATTTGCGTATTGAAAATTGACGAATATTAAAATTCCACTTGCATAACTTCATTTGCTTAACAGATATTGTTTAAAAATTATATATTTCTGTCATATTATTAATAATAGAGCGGTGTCAAGCGATTGCCCCATTTAAGAAAGAATATATATATATAGTTTGGAACTAAATTGCATCATATAAAAATCGTATGATTGACTTTCATAACTATATTAGTATGCCTATATGCTTGATATATATATATGAAAGAACGCTGCTGTTGATTAAGATACAAATAAATTTACAAAAATAAATAACTTATAGATTTACGATGAAAATCTTAGGGCATCTTAATTTGCGTATATTAATGCACTATTAGCATGAAATATAACGGGGCCTAATTCGTCGTAAACATGAAAAATTACCGCCGGCGCTAAAACACGCCGGACGTTTCAGCAAATATACAGTTAAACGCATTCTGGGGAAGTAAAAGCGAATAACTGTCATGTTTAAAATGAGAATTCCCTTGTATATATACTATTCGAGGCTAAGACCTGTTGTTCGCGCGAAACACGACAATGTGGGGCGCGAATGACTGCGGGAGAGTAATGTATCCGCTCGGAGAGTAATGCGCGTCCGAGGAACCGAAAAGGAAACCAGCAAATTCGCAATTTCTTGTAGGTACACGGGCGTGCAGTATTATTGATGCTGCTAATAGAAACTTGCTTAAGTTTGCATGCCGCGAAAGTACCGAGCGTCTGATCTCGCTAAACCTTATGTTGACGTTTCAATAATATAATTGCAGGGCAACTTTTTGTGGATGGAATGCCGCAAACGTGTCGTATCGCCTTTTGAATATATTCGATCTCTTTATTTGTAGGTTTCAAATGACAGTGTTGAATAAAAAACTTAATTTATAAAAAAAGTTAGTTTTAAAGTTCATATCGTGTATTTAACAGATAATTACATTGATATAAAAGGATTGCAATTGATGAACGGGATTAATAATGCTTTATACCGATGAAGGAGTTAATGTGCTATACTACTGTAAAATGTAGACTAATTAATCGTACAGATCACTCCTTTCAGAAATCCATGATAAATGTATTTAAAACTCTTAATACCTACTTCTGTTCGAATATTCATTCGAACTGCAGTCATTTAAAAAAAGTCCATACATTTTGATTTAGCGAGCTCGTATACATCATTGAAATTTATTAAAATCCTCGCTACAAACATATTTTCACAGTTGAAAGCTTTCTCTTTCAGAAAGCCAACTGTAATCAATAAAAAACTTTTATTTGGATAAAAAATATCATTTTTCCTTGTACCAAGATTTTCCTAATATTGTAAACATTAATTCTCATCGGTGGAAAATTGGGAATTTACAAGAACCGATAAATTACGTTTCTGTGCGACGTGATTAGCATACATCATTCGATTAAAATACGATACCTCGAACACCTCCGATCGGATCGTTTGAATCGGAGAAAGTTATTGGACTTTACGGAATTAGATTATCTATTAAGTGAATTCTCAACGCCGCGGCGTGTCGAGGATAATCTCGAATCAACGTAAATAATGCATAAATTTCACTTTTTATTATCAAATCCGTATATAATGTGCCAAAACGCACACTTTCGTGTCTTCGATATAGACGGAGCGCCTCTTGTTAGGCTTACGTAAGGGATAGGGACGAGTTTGAAAGAAATTTATCGAAGACATGATTTAATTTTTGACAGTTTATAGCTGAAGTATTTCGGAAATTCTAGTGTTTCGGGGTGAGAGCGTGAGATTTCTCGTCATGGTTTACATGAAATCCGATTTCAACATTCTAAGTACTTATTTACAGCTTCCTTAACGATTCATTGATCAATTCTCATTCGCGTCACGTATATCTTGACTCTTCTATGTTACATAAAGATTGCAATATGCAAATGAAAATGGTATTTTCTTTAATCTAGAGAAAATAATTACAAACTAAAAAGTAATAATATTACTTTTTAATTTTTCAATCTGTGTTAAACTACAATTTGTATATACACAATAAAAAATCCGAAACAAACCAATTTTTTTTTAACTATTATTTTTATTACTATTATATTTTGAATGTTATTGCTTATTTATAGCAGAACTTGATTAAAATATTGTTATTAAAAATGTTAAAAAAATATTGAAAATAACTACCCAAAAAATTATTAATTTTACTTTCGAACAAAATATATATTCAATAATCTATAAAAGTTCATTGCTAAGCGACACTAAAATGTATTACGCACTATAACCAACAACAACAAGTATTCAAAATAACAATATAAACGCATTACACAATTCAAAATACGCACAGTAAAGTTAATCATTAACGCACGGAAAACAATTCAGCGATAAAGTCACGCAGACATCTGAACTTCGAAACCGAACACACCATAGCGGAATTCCTTGACAACCCCGGAACTGAACTAATCAAAGAAAAAAAAAAAAAAAAAAAAAAAAAGAGAAAAAACAAAAGAACTGGCGCACGCAAAAAGAAGAATTCCCAGCACGATAGGTAAACCGCTGTTCTCGACCACCACCGCTAAACCCGACCGCTTCATTTCCCGACACTTGCCGCATCTCATTAAACTCTCTAGCAACTAACTCACCCACCTCGAAATAAATCGTAAAAAAAGTCACCTCGCGCTCCAATCGATACCCGACACCATCCAAACGAAACGAAAATTCCCTCGTATACCGGTCAGCCCCATAATCGCACACCCCCACACTCGCAATATCGGACTGACCTTAAAGAGCCTCATGGTGATGCGACTTGTCGTTGGTCTCGGCCAGTGGAAAGAAACTCTCCTCGCAGCTTCTTCTTTTACCTCGCCTCTCACGAGGTTTATGCGTGCGTGCTGCCGGTAGGAAAGACAGGTCGTGTGTGTTGTTTGGTATACAGGTACCGCGACTGATGAGGCGTTGAGCAGCGCAGCATCCCACCTTATATGCCCTCCACTGCTACTTGCGACTGTGTGGAGTATCTCGCCGAGAGAGTCCACTTGGAGGACGAGTGTGTTGTGTGTCGTGGGTATATACACGTTTCACTGCGTGCGGATGAAAGAGAGGAAGAAAGGAGGCTCTCTCTCTCTCTATATATATATATATATGTACACAGTGTGTGTGTGTGTGTGTGTGTGTGTCTGTCTCTCTCGGGCAAGCGCGCAAGCAAGAGAGGATCCGTGGGAGATTATGTATACGTGTGCGTGTGTGTGTGTGTGCGTGTGTGCGTGTGTGTATAGAGGTGACGGTGTGGGACACATCACGGAGCGAGGAAGGAGAAGAGGATCGCTTCTTGGAGGAGGTTACTTTTTCGGATGAGTGTGTGCGTGCGATAGCGTGTAGTTAGGATGGGACTAATTACCACTGGAGGATGAGTGTATAGTTGAGATTTTGGTTTGTAACGAGAACCGATATTGGTAGTGCGTGAATTTGTTCAGGTATTCGCGTTAAACGTTTGATGCCATTTACGTTGATATGGAAGCATAGCAGTTGTTTCTTTTTTCTTTGGACGATCATAAAATCGATTCCCAGTCTTAAACGAATTAATGTTCGCAGGGTAAAAAATCGGTGTCTCTTTTAAGCTTTGTATAGGTTAATCTGCAAGTTGTTAAAAATTTTGTTAAGAAATTTTCGTGTAATTAACTGCATGCCGGAAGAAAACGTTACAGATCTTCTTAATTGAGTTTACTCATATAAACGTGATATATTAAAGTATCAGGAAGTAAGACTGATATATAGAAGAAATACATTTTCATCAACGTCATCATTTAGTACCCAGGATTCATTCCAATCAATCACCCTAAAAAAATTTTTCCCCGCTTTACCGTTAATTTTTTTTTTATAATTTTATTTGTACGTCGGTTAAAATTTTTGCAAAAAATTGAATATGCATAAAGTTATAAAAGCTGCATATTTCACGGTAGACGTAAGTAGGATTAACTTTCATCAATTTTTCATGTTTGTAATCGATTGCACCAAACTCTCGTACTACGTAAATGAAATTTCTATTGATTCCTGTCATTGAAAATATTAATTCAGTTTATGAAATTCACAGAAGCAATTATTTGGGCTACACTGGCGATTGATTAATTATTTTATCTTTTGCAAATACATAATTTATGCTGTGCTAGAAACCTATATTACTATAAATATTTGTTAACATTTATTATAGGTGTGAGGTATGTTATATTATAAGATGTCAATTATGCAAAAAGCCTACCGAACATTTGACTGGTATAGTTATACTAATTAAATGTTATATTTTTATCTACTCTTTTATTATTTTATAAAACATAAAAGACTGTATCATTTATTAAAAAAAACAGTTTTAAACAGTGTTTCGAAATAGTACTAAATATTTTAGAAGCAATCATAACTTAAAAAAAATTAATTAATATTAAGAAGTAAAAGTTATTGAATACATTAAATGCATAAGAATATCGAATTCACTTGAAAGAGTGAAGTGATTATGTGAATAAGAAAGTGGAAAGAATTCGTTTTTTGGACGAAAAAAAAATGAATTTATTTGCTCATATTTCAAAATATTCTGCTATAAAAAACTGAAATGTATCACCACTTAATAAATGAATACATTTCTTCAACCTTAATTTCAAATTCATACAGTTTTAATTAAAATATACAATGGGTGTTTCGATAATCTCACATTAAATGAGTCTAAAAATGATTTTTAAAATCATAGTCCATTATTATTTCTTATTTTTCTAATTTAAGTGATGGGTACATCGAATAATGTATTCAGATTAATACAAGCAGTTTTATAGTTACAAAAGTGCTTCGATCCGGGACATATCTAATCTGATCAATTTCTCATCAGGTAGCCAAGAACTGGTCCAGCATAAATAATTTAGTACGTTTTTCGCAAGAACTATAGTTCTACTTTAACAATATTAAGCGATTCGTTAAAAAAAATTTGCTCGAATACAAAACTACTGGCGAACCCAAAAGAGGACTTGACCTTGTGTTCCTTCAACACGACTCATTTATTAAGAAAGGTGCTTGCATATTGAATCAGATATGATTTTTCTAAAAACTAAATTTTTAAACTATTTTTCGTACAAAAATTATGAACTGGTAAAAAGGTATATCTCTATGTTCGGGGAACGGTAATTTTACTTCTGTAACTAAATGTTTTTCTGTAAAATTCCAGGATAATATCATGGACACGTTTATATTATAAGTCATAAATAGTGTAATGTTCAAACGGCAACATTTGATTTCTATTTCGGAACCTATTTAATCCCGAGGAAGTGATATCTTAAGTATTGAGCAATGTTTCTTTTGACGCGAAACGAGTGTTTTTGTAGGATTCAATCGAGCTACTCAGTAACTGTTAGACATCCTTTCTCTTGGTACACACCTGTCGCATTGTGAAATAATTCAGTATCATAATTTTATAAAAACTCATTTTTATTTTATTAAATTAAAAAAACAGTCCCACGTCGTTTCATTGATGGCAATTTTAAAAAGCTCAAGTTTGTATCATTTCATTTAAAGGAGCGATATAATAAAATCGGCGCTTGTAATTATAAAACTATGATATTATTAGCAATATTTTAGTATTTCTGAGCAGCAGTATATCAAATCAACCGTTAGCAATTCTCAAACCCACATAAATCCACTATAACAAACGGTGACCTACAAAAAAAAAATACAATAACCGCACGAGTAACACACTCGAACAAAAAAAAGGTCTACACATTGAGCGCGTATAACGATGGACATATCCATATCCGTACACTCAATACGAAAGTCGCGCTGTCGGGAGATCCATAAAATACAAACGAATATATACACGCGCGAGGAACACGTACGTAACTTGTCTACCTTCGTTTTTCTCACTTCGGATGCTGCGCCGCCGCGGCTATACCTTATGTACATCCGCAGCCGAATCCGTATAGTATATACTGGAAGTGAAATCGGAGAGGATCTCTCTTTCTCTCTCAGGAAAATATCATGTACTCTACACTGTTACGAGACGCGCATCTCCGTATAGCGATCGATTATTATATGGTGATTTTGAACCCTGTCATTCAGGCCACGTAATTGAGATACTTGACACTCCTCTCACCGTTTGGAAGGGCGTGCAAAGCTTCGACTATCTTTAGAACGTCTTATTGTTTTTCGGACCTGCTATACTCCTTTGTGGTTTTTTTTTTATTGAGCATGCGTTTGGCCGGGAGTTGTTTATTTTTGCGCTTGAGCATAGACTTTTGTGCCCCACTAAAAATACTGTACCTGCGCGTTTTCTAGTTCAAATATATATTGGCAATGAAAATTGGCTGCAAAGAAAACAGACCCGTACTTACTGGTGTGGTCGTCGATTGACCGCGAATGGATTCTCGTAACGGTAGCGTCGATCTCTTTTGAGAAATATAGTTGTATATTAGTTTATGTTTGTAGAGTGTATTTACTCCAAAGCAGATACGGTTATTTTATCTGATATTGTAAAAAATTGTGGTAAAACTTAGTCGGATTTATCGCTCTCCAATCGTATCGTATGCATATCTCGATTTACAAGGATTTATGAAATGTTTGTTTTGTGTGAAGAAAGTATTCGATGAAGTTAATTATTTGTAAGTCGAGAATGACTTAAATCTTACATCGTCGTAATGTGTTAGATGCTACACTGTGTGCAAACGTAAAGGCTTGTTTTATGGACTTTTAGAGACGCCTTTGTGCAATAGCCTTACGGTTTGCTGGTTCCGATGTATACGCCTTGTATAATTACCTAATAATCTGAGTATGGACGCGCCGTCAGGAAGAAATACGAATAAATTAGTATATCTTTACGCGAAATTCTTCATTTACGATGCTGTGCGCTTGTACAGCAATATCAAATTCAGAAGAAAGTCTATTGCATAGCGCCTCATTTGAATGAAACGATTAATGTTAATATTACTAAACTATAGATAACGTGAATTTAAGTACAATCGGTAATCTATTTGTCTAATAAATATACTTTCTCAGCATCGTAAAGCTGAATAGATACACTCTTAGTAATTGACTAATCCCTATAATATGCGAGTGTAGAAATTGTTGCTAAATAAATAAATTATTCATTTTCATTTATTTTTTATGATGGAAATGAATATTTTGATTAATTAAATACAATTTTTTTTTATAAAGTAAATAATATTTTATATATTACACATTCTTCAAATTTGTAATAATATATTGTAATGAAAAAATGTCATTATAGATAAACGCATTAATTCACTTTTTTTATATGTGCTTTTATTAAAAAATATTGTTTTTGTAGTGGTCGTTGTGTATTTATAGATTATGCATATATTTAAGAAAGCCTCAATTTTAAATCTCTCGATTATTCATTATAAGAGTTTTATAAAATTACTAAAGATTTTAGCTCTCAATTTTTCAAATAAATAAATGTATCATTGACTTATCTTATAACACAACATTATTTCCGATCGATAATTCAATTTTAATTTTAAATCATACTATTAACATAGTCTCTCGATCGCTTTACCTCACAGATTGTTTTACCTTTTTTTTATTATCTTGCATTAATTATATAGTTACCTCACTAATATACATCGAAATACTCAATCAATAAAAAACAATTCATCACAAGACTGTAAATATTTAAAAATAAAATTTGTTAAAAAACATTAAAATAACACCATAACGAATCAACCAAACAAGTCATCGAATACTCGTAAAAGGTAAAGAGATACACCGCTTGATTCGATCAGCTACAGTGAATTCCAAACAGGCCCGAAAATATCCTCCTAAACACGCTCGTAAAGCAATTAGCACAAGCACCGCTGCCTATAATAATCAATGAGCGTATCCTGAAATCGAGCCGATATAACCTCGCGCGCATATATCGCGCTCCTGTGGGTGCCGGATTCAATTAGCTCTGCATGCCTGCCACTTTGAACTCATCATCATAATCCTTACGTAAATGGAAAATGTTACAGTCTCAACTATGGACTCGCAGAGCTGCACGGACGATCATCGTAACGCGCGCGCGCGATACAGACACACGTCGGACCTCTGCGCGTGGGGGCTCTTTCATAAACGGGTATTAGCTAATTCTGAAGCGGAAGTGCAGGCATCGGATGTATATGTGTTCGCTATATGCACGCAAAAAGAAAGAAAGAGAGAGAGAGAGAGAGAAACAGGCTGGTGTATGCGATTATAGACGTAATGGTAGGTGATGCTATGCACACATACACAGAGAGAGAGTAAGAGAACGGGCCGCAAGATTACAAAGTACAGATATTCATGGGCCGATTCGCCATTAACCTCCTCAATCAATTTGCACCGGCGGGTTTCAGCTGATTCGAAGCGATGGCGGCCCCGTGTATTTTCGCTCTTCTCGGGCTTTAACGACCGTTCGCCATGACTTTCTCGTTTCTCTCTCTCTCGCTCGAGCTTCCTCTCTGATGCGCGAGTATCCTTTTCCGAGATGAAACGCGGCGCGCGTCTACGCGACCCCTTTTATTTTCTCGTGTCACCGTCTGCAGTCTGTGTGTCGAGCGGATTTTAATTCGATTTCTGGCAAGTTCCCGGGATTCGATGAATTTGGATCCCCTTTTTTGCTGTTGAACGCGTTCCATTTGCAAGGCCGATATATGTCTACACTTATTTGTTGAGTAGAGAGGAGAGAAGGTAAAAGAAATCTGGAGCTTCGGTGAAAAAAAAAATTGGAGCACATTCTATACTTTGAGTTTTATTGATTTATATCCTTATCTCTCGGCTAAATTAACGATAGAAAATACGCACTGAATCATTCGGTTTTATTAATGAAGAATGTCGTTCTTTTTACATACCTAACGATGTCCAATCGTCTTCTTAAAAGTATTCACTGATATTTTGCACTCTAAATAAATGTCTGACACAGAAATTGAACTGTTTACGACTAAGGTGTGTCATCGATTTTCCAACACGTTTCATTTAAATGACATAATGGAATGGTAACTGCTAGATAAAATCTATTTCCAGGTGCATAAAAAGTGATTCGTACGTTTTAATTTATGTTGGTATACGAGTACCGGTATAATATTGCTGCCCACAAAAACATGATTACACCTACACACATAGTCCAATTCTATTACGTTACAAGAATTGCCTAAAAGCAACGTAACATTCAACAAACGTTTCTTTCTAACGGATTTCGAATAATGCGTATTAAATTTTTTTGCAGTTTCGTCAGCGGTTATTAAACAACTGGCGAAATGAAAGTTCAACAAACACCAAATATAATATAACCCAAGTATACGAGCTACAGTAATCAGTAAATAAATTCCAATTTCTAAATACCTCAAATTTCATCGAATAAGATATCAATTTAAAAAGTACTATAGATTCGATCTTGTCGACATTCTTCTTAATAAATTACCTGTAAAATCGCTAGTACCGAACGTTAATTTGCAAGTTTCTCTAATTGCCACGATTGAAATTCAATAAGGCGATAAATAAGCTTATGGACCATTCGAGAAAAAATGCGGAAGCTCGAAGAGAACCTTTCTCTCTCTCTCTCTCTCTCGCGGGGACAAAATGCCATGTGGAAAAATCCTCGAGCACTGCATTTTTGCTATATCGTATAAGCTCTGTGTGTTGGGCCGACAAAACATAACAGACAAGATCGATCATAATCCGAATCGGAAAGAAATTGAACGGAAATAGAAATAGTAAAAGCACCTACGGACGGAAGAGAGACACGACAGATCATCAATTACGCTTCGTAGGGTACAGCGACGCTCAAAACCACGATTAATATATTTTGCGTACAAGCCCGTTAGACGTAACAGAATGCAGAGGAGTCTGCGGTGTAAAGGCAACATTGACGCTGCTGCTGCTGCTGCTTTTTCCTCGGCGCGCTAAGTATTATATGCTGCAGAATGTAAACACTTTCGTGGAATCGAAATGAATTTATCATTGCCGACTGAATCTTTTATTCGACGTAGATACATCATTTTCTGTTATTTTGCGATTAATGATACCTTTTGTCACGAAATAATTTATAGGATAATTTGCAATTGTGTGCTAAGACAAAATTCGTATCGCGATGTGAGTTTATTTGCTTAGGGCAAGAAACTTTGCTTAAAAATATAAAAATTTATGATATTTTTGTTTGTAAATATTGTCTCGTGCAATTCATAGATTTGAACATTTGAAAAACTGGTTTGATTAAATCAATGGCGATAAAAAAGTGATTGAAAATGGAATCAAATTGGGAGAAAGTATCAAAGATTTCTAAAAGTAACTACGAAAACGACATTTATACCTAATATTAAGATAAGATTCTATCACCTATATTTTTCCACAGAAGAACGTCACGTTTTATTTCCCTTTTCCGTTTTTCAATGATTGTGCACTTTCTATGCGCACAAAGGTAATTGAATATAAAAACAGTTTAATCCATCAAACATCAATTAGTCAATTACACACTTAACCGCAAGAACTTAAAAAAGTATTATACACAGATCGAATCTTCCAAATCAATTTGCGTGCACAAGTATATATATATAAAACAGCAGGATCGCTTTAATAACCGACAATCACGCCCATTTAACTTGCCAAATTATTAATCAATCGTATACATACAAAACATAGTTAACGAATGCGTATTACCATGCGAGCAGGTTTAAAACGCACGAAAGAAAAAGTAGATCCTTTATATGGCTATAGGTGTTCCGCTAGCTCGCGTCGACGAGCAGCACCACTCAACGCACAACAACGTGTGTGTAGTTAACTAGAGACTCGGACACGCATTGCTTCCTGTGCGCGCTCCGCACATGCCACACACTACAGAGAATAAGACAATAGCGAAAATTTTGGATTTTCTATTTTATGCCCATGAAAAGTGACGGGTGGCAGCCTTGCACTCTCGCTACTTGCCAAGAGCCGCTGACTTTTACTTTTTTGCACCGATGAGATATCCCACGCGGGCATTTATTAATAATACATTAGCGGCCCTATAGCGGCACCTTTTTATTAGACGAGATAGCGAGAAAGTGATACACAACAATGCGCTTTTCTGCAATTTACAAATGTGGAAAAGCTGATGCTTGAGAGACGATAATATATACCTATGTCTAAATTAGTCTCTATTCATTATTCTATTGAACGAATTTGAGACGTATAGTTTTCTCTAATTTTTAGCAATGAGAGGAGTAAAGAAATGATGCGACCAAAAGGGAATCTAACTGTTCATGATATTCTAGACGTACAAGCAATACAGATTTTTCATCATGCAAAAATAAAACAATATCGAGAGACTTGGCTGTGCCTCTGTTGACAATATATTATGCAAAGTCTGCGAACCACACTGTGAATCTTATATTACGATAAATTTTTTGTTTTTTGACCTATTTATTTATTTTTTATGAAATTCTTTCGCTATTGAATAGTCAGCTATTTTCAGAATGATCCAAAAGATTCAAAACACTGTCTATAGAGGAGTTTTTTGATCTTGGTTGAAAACTGCAGAAAGAAAAAGTTTAAACTACTTTATCCCATATATTCTCTTTCGTGGTTTATTCAGTAGTCATTAGAGTGGTAATACGCTTAACATTTTTTTCAGGCCGTCATATTATTGATTCTCATGAATCGGTTCCACTTTTAGATATCGATTGAAACATATCTGTGGGTGCAATACCGATCACAGAAACACTTCACTTTTCTTTTACTGGCTACAAAGGAGATGAGAGCAACTTTAAAGCTGGAAGAGTTAAGAGCGCTTCAAAAATAATTTTTTTTCCCAACTTCTTCAAGAAGTTATATTACTTCTTCTCCAAGGGGGTAATATAAGTTCAGCAACGTCTGCACTTGCGTTACCTTTACGGCTCGCAAACATCTTTCCATCATTTTAAAGGGTAAAATATTGTAGAAATTTTGCAAAGATTGATTTTATATTATCTTATTTAACAGGAGAATTTTCGAATGATTAAATTAAAGAAAAGAGAACGATTTCAGTATAAGTCAAGTAGTAGTTATAACACCAAATTTATTATACCGGATGATATTAAATTTTCGAAAATTTTCCGTGTACATTCATACTCTAAAATTGCGAAGAGTCATCAGCAGGCTTTAAAAATAATAAATTAAACTGCACGAATAAGCTGCATACGGAATAATTTAGTCATTTAAACACAAATATGTGTACATTATGATTCTAGAATGTACGGAAAGAGTACATACCGCGAGATTAAAATTTTGTATTCATCTCACTGTATTTGAATGCAATTATAACGTGCCAAATTGTTTGGTAAACCACGAGAATTAATACCGTGTCATTGACGAACGTATGCGGCTTATAATGCATCCTGCAAATAAACATTTTCCTGGAAAGCCGTGAGTGGTGCAGAGCGCATATTAAAGTTATGACAAATCGTTTATGATAAACGTCTCGCATAAAAAAATAAAAAAATATTTTTTATATAAACTATTGCATTTCTTATATACTATACTGCATCCATATATTATATTAAAATTGATGGTCAGTTTCAACTATTCGATATAACTGAAACACTATATATCTTTTACAAACAAATGCAGTGAGCGTATATACGATACCAGCGAGCGCCTGTTTGTAGGCAACACGAACAGCGCGTAACTGCTGTCTATCACACACAATATTTACCCATGAGCGAAAGTAATTTATCAAGTAGTAAATTCATATTTTTAGGAAGATATCAGCATTAATTTTTGTTTATCGGCAATTTAATTTCAACAATTTAAATAAATTGAAACGTCTATGTTATCATTATTATTATTATTATTTGGTGAATTATAGTTTCAATTTAAAAAAGTTCACGGGCGTCTAAAAACATATATTCTCCTTAGAATCAGTGCATCAGACACGAGCTTATATCTTAGATACATCCCATGCAACGTTTGCTTACCGATAGCGCCTATATGTAGGCTTCCCGGCAGTCTGAAAGTTAACATGCGTGATAAGTAAATGTACACAATTTTGTCTAACCGTATCCGTAGCGTATCTACTGATTTCTCTATGCTGTCAACTATAAAATAGTTTACCAATTTTATTGCATCGAACAATGTTGCTGTTAAATGAATTACGATTAGAATCCAGATTAATTATCTTTGGCGAAATTCTTTTAGCTCACAAATACAAGTGATTTTTTTACGAACGAACAAAAAACGATAACCCCTTAATAAGAGCACTGACTTACGCTAATAATATACCACTGTATTGCATAAAACAGAGTGCAATGTGCAATAATAGAAGAAACGAAGTGTGCAGAAAATTACAACTTACCTGCGGAATTCCAGCGAAATCGATAAGCAGTGACCGACAATAAAAGACACGGGAACAGGGCGATAACGTGTAGTTTTTAAACAATGTTTATTACAAAAAAATATCGTTATAAAAAAGCACAATAAGCAACGTATTATCAAATAACATGATGATTCATATGAGAGTATTACGTAAGAATTATTAGTTATTACATGAGTATCGTGTTTCTCTAAAAAGGACTAGATATGCAATGTAACTTTAGTTCGGCTCAGCTCTCTCGTACATTGGTTATGGATGGTGTATAAATGGAATAATAGCCAAGGTCGCGGCAGCGAGTGAAATCCGCATAAGGAGGGGGCGAGCATTTGAAATCGATCATCCTTCCGTTAATTTCCGCTCGCTTCGACCTGTGCACACGGCTACTATGCAGGGGACATTGCCTCCTATTACTTTCGTGTGGCTCTCGCTCTTTTGTCTGTCTGTCTCTCTCTCTCTCTCTCTCTCTATGGTCGACAATGGAAGGCTGCTGGCTGGCTGGTTGTTGGCTGCTGTAGCCGGTGGCTCGTCCAATAAAGCGCTCTCGATTCACTCGGTTTTGCGTTTCTTGTAAGATCGGACGAAGTTTATTTTCGACGGTAGGAAACCGCTTTCGAGTTTAATTGGCCTTTCTCTGTACCTAAGAAAGCAATCAACTATTCAGTCACTATATACCGCAAGAGGATATCCATCCTCTCGCTTGACATTCATTTAAGCTCGTGGATAGAGGGGGGGACAAGGTGAGGGAGGGAGGTAGCAGGCCTCTTAATTGAAGTCTCTCAATTGTTGAGAATAATTGGAATTTTCAATGCCGAATGGACGTTTATAGATTCCAACTGCTTTGGTATTCATTGTTTACTTGATAAAATGCGCAATATATTGTTAATCGTCAATTAAAAGTCCTTTTTTACGATTGCGAAACGGTTGATATCGCGTAACTATTTGGGTTGATTGAACTAGTTTTCGCGATGGACGATTGAAAAAAATTTGATTGAAAAAGTCAAAAACACACTTTTTTCGTTACATTTGAAAATTGAAAACGGCAATTCAATTAGCAGGAATTCATTTAGAACTCGCTATATATGCATTCGGTATGGTATTCGATATTTCTTTTTTTGAATAGTGAACTACAGATTTCTAGTTATTGCGGGAGAGCCTGTTGCTCGTAACTAAATTAAATATTAAACATAGTCACGCCTATGCCTATATTATTAACCACTATGAGTCATTCTTTTATTTTCAGTCGAGTCAAATACTTTTAAAATATCAAACAAACATAAAAACAATACTTTCAATTACTGCTGTATAAAGTCGCTTGTCGTGCTATTAGTTTCGAATCGATGAACATTGTAAATATATTGTTTTTACTAAACGAATAAAATGTGAAAATACGAGATCGAAAATTTGAAAAAAAACATGTAGACACGTTTCAAATTTCTAATCGATGATAATAATCATACATACAATTTATGGGAATAATATTAACAAAGTGTCTAAATTCATTTATTTTTAATTTACTAGAAATTCGCAATTGCGCTTTTTAAAATTTATGAAATCGTCGTATTTTCATGATCACACGGGCGAGCATAAAAACAAATTGTTATTTCAAAGCAGCGCGGTTAAATGCTAATCGCTTGCCTTCAAATCAAACCAAACAGTGCAGCTCCAAATCCGTTTTTACGACACTGCGAGAACTTTTCAGCGAAAAATCAATCTACTATTACCCCGGATGAAAGTTACGCAATCTCGTAGTCCGAAGGCTTGTCCTGGCAGTGCAGCTACAGCAGTCAACTGCACGCTGTCGTGTTTTGTTTCCCCTCATTTAAGCCCCGTGACAACAATGGGTAAAACCTAATTCTCTGTCTCCCCTGCCTTTCCCCCAACGATATTTATATTCCGTCGATTTTAATGCGACGAGAAACGTCCGGTGCAGTTCAAATCCGCAAACTGTCGTTTAACGACGTTTCATAAACCTCAGCCGTAAAAATATGGGTGTGGGGAGGTGGGGAGGTGGGGAGCCTTTAATAGTCAAAGTAAAAGCTAGGACGACCGCGACGGGTTGCAAAAATGTGTCTTTTAACGTACCGATTGGCATCTTGCGCAGCAATGACATGGCTTGGGACGTAAGAGTCGAGCAACGTCTTCGGCTGCGACGCGGATGAGTAGATCGGTTTTGAGGATGGGGCTGGGAAACCTTCGTTTTCGGTAGAAACCGGAACAACCAACCGGCTGACCTCGTGATGATGGCTGCCGCGGAACTTTTGCGCCTGGTACTGCGGCGCGGTGAACTCGTGCTGGAGCGACACCTGCGCCTCTTGCTGCTGCTGCTGCTGCTGCTGTTGCTGTGAAAATTCGTTTCGAGTGTGCATTAGAATAGGGTCACTGATTACGTCGCTCGCTCGTTAACGTCTCTCTCTCTCTCTCAACGAGCGGAGTATTTGACTTTAATTGTTTGCCGAGCTTTAAAGCGAATTTGCTTGGAAAAATAGGTATGTGTTTTTGCACGGTTTGGCGGTGATTTTTTGGCAGTTACTTTGCTATTGTTACATGTTGGGTTTGATTTTTTTTGTGGATTTTCTTTGTAGCTTCTCGCCATCGATTTTAATTAAACGTGTATTTTAATCAATGTCAACGACAAAAGCGTAAATGAGCTTGTTTTCAAAATACTTTAAATTACAGAGTTGCAATTTGACGAAAATGATGTAAAGTACAATAGCGAACAATGTGTCGTTATAACAATATATTGTCAATATCAGTAACAAAATTTTGAATTTTAGTTAGAAAGGATTTATAAAGCAATATATAGCTTTGTAGAAATAATTTCGTTGTACCACTAAACTTTTTGTGCATTATGAAATTCACATTCCTCTATAAATTTAACATTCTGGTCTTTGTATACAACGTATTATTTTAATCTTATTGAATAACAATGACTATATCAAAAAGTTGAAAAAGTGATTTTATGATACAGTGAGCTTATTAGAATTATATTCGATACTATACTTTTTGATGTATTTTTGCAAAAAATTAGAAATACTAATTTGATAATTGTAAAAACGTCGAGAGAGTATAATAAATCAGATTCTTCAACTATCGAATACAAATAAATTAGCTGTAATAGAAAAGCTCTATTTAATATTTCATTCGACCTTACAATATAATAAAAGTTTATCGTTGTCATGCTGCAGCTATTCTCTCAATAAAATGCCAAAACATATATTTCGTATGCTCATTAAACGATACATTAATGCCTAACATACACTTATTCCACCCCTCTGAACAACATTTCAATCCGAAATCCCACACTAAAATCCTAAGCTTCCTCAATCTCCCAAGGAAGTAATATCCGTCCCTCGAACCAGCGCTCGTCCCGTATATACCATCGCATCAAGCTCCCCGTCCCTCCTACAATCCTCCCTCAATCATTCTCCAATTTCATTAGTTCGCAATAATTGCTCGGCGCATATCCGCCCGAGTCTGAGCGCGTTTATACCTTGACGTGGTGTTGAGCAACATCGGCCGGATTCTGAATGCCTGTCTGATGCAGTATCTGCGTGACCAGCTGTTCGGCCAGTGCCGTCGGCACGTAATACTGCTGTTGCTGCTGTTGCTGCTGCTCGTAGAGCGCGTTATCCTGGACGTAGGCAGTGGCGGGTGCATTGTAAATGTCGCCGTAAGCCGCCGCTGCTTGATTCTCGTACTCGTATTGTGGTTGTTGCTGCTGTTGTTGCTGCTCTTGATGCACATATTGTTGGGGCTGTTGGGCCTGGGTTATGTAGTACTGGTACTTTTGGGGCTCGTAGGCCCCTTGGCTGTACAGAGGATTGGATAAGATTTCGAGCGGTGACGCGTATTGCTGATGGTTAGAGGCTGGAAGTTGGTGAACCGGTGCTGTTGATGTTGCTGCTGAGGATGTGTGACCTGATGCTGCTGAAGCTGCTGCGTTCTTTGAAGTCTGCGGAAAAAGCCGAATCAGAATTAATGATCGAGTCGATGCTTCGACGTGTTTGCTTGCGGGGATTCGATTATACTTTCAGGGTATTTCTGGGTTTGTTTTTATCCGATGGATTTGGCTTTTTGTCAGTGCTGCGCGCGCTGCTCGATTGATGCTTCAATTACGGAAGGGTAGAGCGCGTTATTTACATTTTTTTGAATCTCTTAAAATGTTTTAAAGCCAAGACGTAATTTTTTCCCTTTTCTTTTCATTTAGAGTTAAATAAAGCACAGTTGAATCTTTATAATTTCCAATATGTCTCTTCATTTAAATAATTTATCTAGTATTCTTTAAGCTCTAATAATAGCCGTAATTAAATTTCTAGTATTCCGTAAGGACACGTACAGTGCGAATCCGATACATAGTTAAAATATCATCGAATTCGCACGTAAAACAAAGTATAATCAAATCGATAAAACAGCCAGAGGATTGAGATCGCCGTGCAATTTGCGCGCAGTAAGTACAAGCAATCAAATTATCACGTCCGTCGCGGATGATTACTAAATCGCCGCGTCCAAGATATCATCAAAGTCGAATAACGATTTTCCACGGGATGCGCCGCACCGCAATTTTGCGAAAAGAGATTTTGCCCCGCGCGCAAAGTGCAATACACCGAAGATATATATATACATATACCTTGGTAAACACGGCCTGTGTGTGCTTTGGATAAGTGGGCTGCACATACTGTAGCTCGGGCATGTAGGTGACTTTTGTAGGTGCGTAAACTTGGTTCTGAGTCAATAGCGGCATGTAGAGGGGAATGGAGATCTGCTGCTGCTGCTGCTGCTCCGCCGTGGCGCTCTTGCTCTTTGGCTGAACGTAGCCGTAATTCTGGTAGTAAGCTAGGAGCTGGCTCATCGGTATGTTTACGTAGTAAGTCGCTGTAAATCACATGTTATTTTTTAATTATGAGATCGATCTGTTGTATTGCGCGGACTACTTTTCTGTTCGGATATTTAGCGATTTCAGTATCGAGTGTAGGGCCTTACAATTATTTTTTATGATTTCTAAAGGAGGATGCCAATGAGATTAAAATGAAATATAGTATTTAAGTTGAACGTACGAAGCTGTACGTCATCATTTAGAGCGTGTAAGGGAAAGTTAATCAGTGTCTTTCTATATTCGTCTGTTTCTACTTCCATATTTCCCTTCATCCGAGGGGACTAACTTTTTTTAATTCAACGTCTTTTCATATCCACGCTTATATCGATGGTTTGGTGGTAAAACGCCCTATCTGAAATTTGAGTATGGAAAAGGCTATGTCTGAAATTTGAATTTGGAAAAGGCCTTATCTAGCGAGCATATTTTTTTCTTTCAACTTTAAGTCAGTAGCAATAAAACGGAAAATTAAAATTATAAATAAATAAATAATAATATTATAATGTCATAATATTATAGTAAAATTACCATTATTATTATTTATTTATTTATAATTTTAATTTTCCGTTTTATTACTACCAACTTATAGTTGAAAGAAAAAAATATACTCGCCAGATAGAGTCTTTTTCAATCTCAAATTTCAGATAGTGTCTTTTCCACCTAACCGACGTTATTTAATCCATTTAACTATCAATTCATTTGCCACGCATACGCAAAGTACTCGAATGCTGATATATCGAGCATTCCGCATTATAATACAATTGCATTGATTCTTTCGCGGCCGATTTCCACTCCGATTCACATCCAGTTAAAGAAAACAAAGCTTAATCTCTCGATCGCCCTCATCCCGAACATTTATCCTATACACCATTCATTAATGAAAAACAACGTCATCTCTGGCACCGATTAATTGAGTCGATAAGCGAAAATACGCCGCGAAACCATTCCTTAAGCATAACGCGCTGAGCGTTAACAACAGCACTAATCCTCCTTTAATATCCGGTAACAAAATGCGAATAGATAAGCCCGTGGCAGGTATAGAAAAGAAGAAGAAAAAGGAAGGAAGGCAAGTACCCCGTACTTTCCCGCGGCTCGTTAAACGCTTAATACCTTTGTCATCGCTCCCATCGAGGTTGTACTTTTGCGCCGCGGCCTTCTGCTGTACGCTCTGCAGCTGATTTCCCACCAGCACTTCCTGCTGATAAAGCTGCTGCTGCTGCTGCTGCTGCTGTTGCTGGAGCGCGTCGTAGTCGCCGTGCGAGTTGCTGCGACCTTCCTGCACGTAATACTGCTGCTCCTGTTGCGGTAGTTGTTGCTGCTGGTGCTGCTGCTGTTGTTGATGCTCGGGATTCGTCAGAATCTGGCTTTGCTGCAGGTAGGCTTCCTCGTTCTCCGGATACTTGTCCTGCTCGTAAGCTTGCTGCGGCTGGACCTGGCAAATATTTTTTAAACCACGGTTAGGCCGGATTTTGCAAGCGAGACTTTTACAAACGCTCGTTAATCGTCATTGTGTATTGTGCGAGGAAGAGAGGCTGTTAAAGAGCCGAGCCGCGGGATCATTGTAATGATCGATAAAGCCGCTTCGAGGATTTTATAACGGGCCCCGTAGTAGTGTTGCATAAAATAAAACGAAAGTATACTTTATTACGTGCGCGCGTAATGTCGAGCATTGAAATCGTACCCCGAGAGTTTGACAAGAAATAGACACGGTGTACGGTTAGGCGAAAAAAAAAACGCTCATCTCCTTTAATAATTACCGGGTACAATTAGCACAATTATGCGGACCGATGTAAAATTCGTTTACGGTCGCTTTCTATATAGCGAGTTCGTTCCGAGAGCGAACGCGTAATTGCCGCGGATCAAAGAATTAGCAAATCCCAATTGGGAATCAATCTCGCGCGAGGCAATAGGCAACCTAATTAACTCCTTCTCGATCAAATCGCACTGAAAAAAAAAATTAAAATCCCCTTTGGGCAATTAGCGGCGCGCCCGCATCGCCATAAAAAAAAAACTTTCGAACTATCCAAAACGAATAATAATCCGCAAAGCCCCATAAAAGACTCTCGTAGACTAGTCGCTTTACATCATTCGGCAGCGGTGCGTTAATCTACAATTCAATTCTCAACGCTCGCGCACACCGAGTCATCAGCCACCCGTACAACAGAGTGAGAGAAAGAGAGTGAGAGAGGCGCGAATATGCCAGTGCAATATGCAGCAACACACAGTGCGAGAACTCGCGAAGTCGGGTAATTACCGAGTATTTGAAACTTTCATAAGACTGTAGTTCCGTATAATCTCCGACTTGATTGCCAAGTTCCTGGGGAGGAGTCGTTGGACCATGGTATTGCTGCTGCTGTTGCTGCTGTAGCTGCTGCTGCTGCGTCTGACTGACTTCCGCTTTCGTGGAATACTTCGTCTCGTCGTTCGTGTGCAAGCTCTTGGTTGTCTTTTTGCTCGTGCGCTCGGAGCGCAGCTGATCCCTTTCGATGTCCTCGAGATTGAGCTTCTTCTCGGCTAGGACACCGGCGACGAGTAGTAGCACCACCAGACACAGCGACTTCTGTAATTCAGATGACGTTTTATGTATGACTTTGTTCTTTTTTTTTGACGAACCGTTTAATGGCTGGGAATTTAATTACTGGCTTAAACGGGGGATTTATGGTTGCTCAACTTTCAGGGATCGATTTGTTCGACGGTAAAAAGCTTCGTTAAGCCGAACAACTGTGTTTATCGAGCTCTAATGTTTGCTCGATTTTTCCTTCTTAGGCATGCCGTTTGGAAGCGATAATTCTCTATATTAATAAATAATATTGATGCACTTTTTTACGGTGACGGTGTTTTATAAATTTCTTTATACGTGGGATATTATACAGGATCGGCGGGAGGAAGTCATTAATGTTTATATCCGAGAAAGATATTATTTTAGAGAAATTGAAAGTATACGATGCATAACTTGGACTCGTTTTGTCGTCAATCAATATTAAAAGAATTAGTATACTCTTCCGAGTTGCGTAATATCTAGAAATTTTTTCGAAACTCCGCATAAACCACTTATTCGCGTATTATACCGCTTGAATTCGCGTAGCACGAAATTCATAACTAGCAATTAAAATTGATGATCTAGTCCTTTTTTTTTTTTAATCGAATAATAAACGCGGCAAAGCCCGAAATTTACGTGTAAAATATGACATTGTCAATGTCAATATAACAGGTAGTTAAAAATTACAAAATCTATAATATTATACCTCCATATGTATAACAGCCCAGTCAATTATATACCCGATCGCGACGTATTCAGCAATCGAATACCGGACACGCACAGGTTAGAAAGCGCGCGCGTGAGATCTCCAAGAATCTCAACATTTCGGAGAGATACAATCAATCAGAAGCTCTGCGCGTTAACAGTCCACACACATATATATATATGTATAACTATATCAGGTAGATTGACCGGGGCGTGCGTACCTCGCGCTGAAACGAAACTTTCGAATGATTAACGACGAATCTCGGGTAAGAGTCTGGGTCCGTTCTGGCGATATACATTATTGTTATTATTTAAAAGGCTTTTGCGCGCGCGCACACTTTCACTGTTAAACGCGCCAAGTTCTGGGTCAATAAACCGGCCGAGCCGCTGCAACTGACGCTGGACCACTATGGCGAATCCCTTTGGCGAGGAGTGTACCTCTTAACTGCGGCCACTCCCAACCGCACAAGCCCAAGACCGAGTGCATACGTGCGCGGTGTGCTTCTTCTGCAGGTAAAAGTAAGTACAGGGGTCTTATACAATGAAGAGTTTTTTTTTCCCCTTTTTTTTTTGCGTCGGCGCACAACTTTCCGTTTCGTCGAATTCTTTTATTCTTTTTTTTCGCTCTTTCTCTCTCTTCACGATGCTCGCGTTTCGCACTGCTTCATTCGCAAGAAGCGTTTGGATGGTCTTGCGTCCCTGGGACTGGGTACTTTAAGTTCGAGCGAGAGATACGAATCGCGCGGGGAGTTTAGCGAGCGACGCAAGTGGAAAGTTTTGAGTTGCAATTTTATTTACGAGCGAAAGATTTTTGCGGATTTTTTTTTTTACTTTCCACGAATTTTGCGAGCGATGCGTGTCGCGACGCTCTTGTTCTTTGCTCTTTAATTTTTTTCCTTATGACGGCGGCATCGATTTATGCTAAGAAGCTTTTTAGAAATCGTTATTTGGTTGGGATAATACAGTTATATTTAAAAGGATCATCGTTCTTTTATAGCAAATAAAATCATGGATAAAACTTAATTACCGGTATATTTACATGTTATTTGCTTTAGTTTCTAGAGTTGGGATATATAATAACTGTGAAAGTTTTATTTGATTTAAATTAAAACAGTTGGAGCCAATAATATCATAATTTTATTGCTCTGTATAATTTTTTTCAGACAAAATCCAATCAACTAGAGTATAGTAATTATTGAGGTTTTTTGAATTGCTAATATTAATAAAAAAAGTCAAGTAAGATTACTTCTAAACTACTTGTCAATCCAGGAAATTAAATCTGGATCGTAAGAATTAAACTGTTTTTTTATTTTTCACCGTTGATTAATCATTTTTAATGATTTATTTCATGTCTAAATTAGCAGTCAATTAACTGCGTGAAAGACATTGAGTTTTTTAAGTTTACTATATTTAAATTCAAGATTGTTTTTAAGCAACTGCTGAAACATACCAACACTTAATAAATCATTATGCAAACGAAATAGTTGTTTTTATTTGCCGAACAAGAATTCTCTTTTTTTAATATATGGTTTAATAGTTTTTATTTTGATTGTTGCATTGTTAATTATTATATTCAATTACCATCATATAATGTACACGTAATGTATTACAAAAAAATAAATGAATAACTTAATTCATTACTATAAATTCATTACTTTATTTTTGATGGTGTACATAGCATGATTTTTTTAAATTAAATATTTTAATTTTTTTTTACTTTAAAAAAAGTCTTGTCCGAATTTTTTTTTCTTTTACATCAAATAAACGTATTAATAAAAATCTGCAATTTTTAATTTTTGAATACTTTATTTAATGTTCGATAAATGTTACAGAAATTAAAATATTGAAACTTTAGAAATTCAGATATCAAGGCCTTTAATTTCATTAAAAAATTATTACGAAATTAGAAATTTAAAAAAAAGAAATTCGGAGGAAACGACGAAACAGGTTATATTAAAATACTTTTCAGTTGGAAAGCCCTGCCACTAAACAGAATGCAGTGCACCTGCTTTGAGTATCTAGTTTGATGTAGGACACTTGTTCCATTAAGGAAATGTAATTATTACGATAATAAATTATCTTGTAACATATTTGTCTGACATACTTATGGCATTTGTCACAAGTATTGACAATGTTTTAGAATAAAAAATGATGATATAGAGATTTTTGAGTTTAATAGCACGGTAAGTTAAGCTTAATTTGCAATTTGAATTTGATTTCATTCAGAAATTATACTCTTTGAATTTTACAAGTTCAAAAGAATACAAATTTCTCACGAGGCTGTGAACTTATAATTCAAAAGAACAAAGATGTTCGACTTCAATTTTTTGTACTAAATAGCTCAGTGTACATGCAATTATTCTAAATTATATTAATATCCTAAATGTTAGGTTTGTTAAAAAAATTAATTACATGGAATTGAATAATAATTATTAATTGGAATAACCTATTCTTTTTAACAAACCAATATGTTAATCAAATGAGAACCAACTATTACAAATTAAATCATTATAATTTTGTAAAACATTTAATTGTTAGTAATGTTTGTATAATTCTGCATTTCTTCATCTTTGGAAAAGTTTGTTATTCCGCTTGCCCAAACTTCGTTAATAAATAAAATATTATAAATAGTAAAAAGCCCGCACTTCAGCACAACCATATTATATCAAAAGGTAATAAAGCCAGCAAACAAACGAATGATACAAATCAAACGCAACAATTCTCTCGCATCCTCCAAAACACCACCTAGGGTAACATCCCCCGTAAAAAAAAAAAAAAAAAATAACCCAAACAACCCACCACTCAAACGAACTGTCAACCTACCATCTCGTCAAACTCGTACACGACCCCGTATAGTCAAAGGTTAAAAAAACAAGTATCTAATATACCAAGTCCCGAATAAACAAACCGAAAAGAAAAATTAATTTAGTGCGTGTATGTGTACGATTGTCGTTGAAGGAACGAGGGACACGGGGCGACCTTGCAAGTAACACTATAAACGAAAAGCGCTCTTCCGTGATTTTATATAGCCTTGTACCCCTACCACGACGTCGGTCCGACATCCCCGCGTGTGGCACGTTCACTCGACTCGCGCGCGGTTCCTCCGCTCCCGGCCCTCCCCCCTCGCGTATGTATATATGTATTCCTCGGGACTGTACAGTCGGTGGCAAGAGAGCCTATATATACATATATGTAAGTGTGTAGGCTTCCCCCCCGCGGTCACGCGGATGATCCCGTCACGGGTGGCTATACTCGCGCTGGCGCAGGCTCTATATGCCTCTCCCGCGGTCACATTCACTTTGCCGAACGTGTATAATACGGGATCGAATGACTGCCTGTGTGTGCGTGTGTGCGTGCGTGCGTGTGAGGTTTGGTGTATATATGTGTGGCTCAGGTATTCTTAATTCTTGGCCGATTCCGCTGTTTTGTGTTGCGCAAGGTTGGACTGCTTTCTTTACAAGGTTATAGAGCGAGGAAGGTGGTGCGTGGAACTGGGCATTTTGGCCTGCATTAGTTTTTCGATGAGTGACCGTTAGTTGCGGGGTCGAATACCACTGCGTCTTCTTTATTTGTTGTTGTCGCTGTTGTTCTGCATACGAAGGGATCATAAGCTGTTTCGTGCATTTTAATGTACGAAAGCTTACGATAAACAATTAAACAATTTCATAATTCAAAATGTTGTTAGTAAAAGTAGGTTTTTATATGTTTAAAGTATCACGAGAATATTTTGGTTGATGGCGTGTGTTTCGAAAAATATTTCTAGAACCGCACGTATTTCAAAATTAATTGCTAAATTTTGGAGTTTGATAAAGAGCTTTGTTATTTAATCTATACAAATTTTAATAAAAATAATAAATATAAAATATGCATTCTAGCTTTATCGATCATTGAGGATAAATGAGATTATGTTAACATAAATTATCCGAATACCAATTTATAAAGGTACATTGTAAATAAGAATAAACAAGCTTAATAAATACAGATCCAAGGAAATTAGTTTTTTACATCTAATATATACAACAATTTTTTTCAAATTGCGTTCCAACTTTAGTATACATCCTTTTAAGAAATACCATCTATATAAGGAAACTCTCAAAGACGATTTATTACCAGTGCAGTCAAGCCATATAGAAATACAAAGCTTTATTTAATTTTTGAGCTCATTTTAGTACCAGATGTACGATAAATAATAAGCACCATTATAATCCTAACTGCTATAGTATTTGTCTGTATAATTGATACTACGAGATTACCGTGTAGAATTCGTTTCGCTAAACCTAATGTTGAATAAATGAGGTATTCAAACGTACAAATTATTGCCATATGAGCAAATGCGCGCGGTGTGTACAGATCTTCTCATGAAATTGTTGAATGATGAATATCGCGATGGCGCATACTGTTTTGAGCGATTATGGCACGCGAGTAGTACGAGACCTGCGATAGAAAATATGATCGCAACTCTTGCCATGCGGAATCAATTATTGCTCTTTTATACGAATCGTTCAGAAACAAACACTCGTTTTGCTTGGCTATTAAGCTTAATGAATCATAACAATTGTGCGACTGCTTGATTCACATTATCGAGTGCATCGCTTATACTGCTACGCGTTTTTGATCATTCGATACTTTATGCACAGTGGATTTCATCCTCGAACGATGCTCGTAATAACTCATTTCCTCATTTCACACCTTTTTTTTAACTATGAACCGCTTTGCTGCGCGTGAAGAACGATCGATGGCGTTTAAGACAATTACGAATGTATTGGATAACCCGCGCAGGAAATTAAAAAAGAATAACACCGCACGTGTATTATTATGAAAAAGGAAGAGAAAAAAAAACGTACTCCGCAAGCCATACGAAAAAACGTTAAGTTGCAATACCGGTTAACCGTCGCGTCCAATAGCAGGCCGAAAAAGAAATATAAACTGCGTGATTTGTAGGCTGGTAGCAGTCCGAGAGGGAAAAAAAAATAGCCACGGCGTATGAAACACAATCCAGCACTTCCGAAACAGCTTGACTCTTCACTCACGCGTACACACATACGCACACACACATACGAAAAAAAAAACCAGTCGAAAATACGTATATTCGGCTTAGAATAAGGAGCAAAGGAAACGAAAGAAAAAGAGCGCGCGACATTGCGCAACATCGATCTACTTTCTTTCCTAACGCTTGTTATGTACACATGCTCCCACGACGACGATACGAGTCCGAGCGAGATGGAAAATGGAGCTCGCGAGAAACTGGTGTGCTTATCCACTATATTCCCCCGTGTGTGTGTGTATGTGTGTGTGTATACGCCAGAGAGACGCGGCGGTCGGGGAGAGAAGCCTATCAAACGGTAAACACACTGTCCGTTAATGATCTTACGCAAGGCGGTCCGGTGCAGCGCGCGACGGCGGCTCCTCTGTCACCCGTCCATTATGCGCGCCAACGAGAATCCAGTTAATCTTCACGGCGCTGCAGGCTTATGCGCGCGAGCTTGCGACGACGACGATGATGAGAGAACCGATGATGATGATGATGAGCCGCCGTCGCTTCTGGCTTCTGTACCGATGCCGCTGACGCGATTAGGCGGAACCGATTAGGCTCCGATTAGATCATCTCTCTCTCTGCAGCCGCTGGCACGCGCGTATATCCACACAGCTTCTCTCTCTGTGTCCGCGTGGGTGTGATTAATCTTTCGAGTAGTGCGAGATTTTTTGTGGTTGTTCGAGCGTCAAAGTAAGCGCAGGGATTACTCGCGTCGAGAGAGATGAGGAAAGTCTGGTCGATTTCGTAAGGGACGCGAGCGAGCGAGTTCGGAACGTGAAAGAAAAGAAAAAAAAAACAAAGATATGGAATTGGATGCGTGCACTTTCACTGACCGTTTGCTTCAGATATCTGCCGCAGATTTATATTGTAATTGCTTCCTACGCGCGGTTTTCGTATACGTATTTTTATTCATTTTTTGATACACACGGAAGCCTTTTTTCGGCGTCGGCGGCCGTTTGTTATTACACACTAAACGGATCTGCTTTGTACTCTTCGATATTTATATGATGCCGATTATGGATTATTTTAGCATTACATGCAGCTCGTACTGACCGGTCGGATCTCCGGTGAATAGAATTATACCTATTATATTAATAATGCAGCCCGTGGTTGTTAAATGTAGGTGCATGAACTTGCTCGTTCAATAAACCGTTTTTCCTACAGTCGGTTATTATAGTCCTTATCGCCGTAACGAGCCTTTGCCGAGCATCGGCTCGTATTGGTTATTGGTATAAGTGTAGCATTTATTTGAAATGCTTATGGGAATTGTGGCTGTAAGATGGAAATCGGATGAATATTCGGTGGTGTGAAAGTTTTGAATAAGAATATGTTGATAAATTATGGACTAAACGCTGATTAGAATCTGGATCGATGACATTGCTACATCGTTGATGTCTTAGGATATACCGGTTTAGGAAAGTAAAAGTTAATTGTCTTTTATGCTGGTATAATTGATGGAATTTGCGTAATCGTGGCATTTTATTAGTGAGTTATTGAGATGAATACGCGTTCGGAGAATAAGTAATTGTTACAGGTAAATTAAAACATTCATGATTAAAAAGCAGTTAGTTTATGTTAAATGCTGGGTCATTATTCGTAGTTAATGTTAAATTAAAGAACTATTCAATAGTGAATAAAGTTTTATTTACATTTTGTTAAATTCAGTTCGATTTACTTAAACAATTTACTTAACAAATTGCCGCTTTATTGATTCTACTAGCTGCAATGCTGTTTTTCGTTGGCCATTTAATCGAACAAAACGCTATTTCATTATTGATCAATGAATCCAAACCCGCTATAAAAACTATAATATTTGTTGCAATGAAAATACTTTTTTATCTACACGGAAAAAATCGCAAGCAAACATTACTTGATTTAGCTCGGCAGATTACACTGAAGCAGGAATTAAGCAAAATGTATTGAAGTTATTGGGCAAATGTTACTGAAAATATTCGGTAATACATACTGAAATAACAGTCAAATACAAAGTGCCTAAATAATCAAGCAAAGATTACTTTGCAGTCTTCCAATCGCGAGTGTGTATAATACAC
>UELU01140061.1:7391-36366 GCA_900490025.1 Megastigmus dorsalis | reverse complement strand
GTGCAAGGCTTCGTATGCAGAAGGACATGGGTTCGAATCCACATCGGGGTAAAGTTTTTTTCTAAAATATTATTTATTTAAAAAATATTCTTTAAATTGTACAACCGAAATAAAATCTAAAATCTAACATAAAATCATATAAATTAATTAATTAAAAGAGATTGGAAGAGAAAATAAATTTTTAAATTTCGATTTTCACATTGCTAGACCTCCGTAATAAAAATTACTATACTTTCTTGGATTCTTTCCTAAACTTCAAGTCTGTCCCCAAATTAATGAATAATATAGTACTTTTTCTAGAATCTTTTTAGAATATTTCTAAGACAATTTCTCTCAGTGTACTTTTAGAAGCTCATCAGACTCGAAAACATTTACATCTTAAGCGCGAGTCTAGCTTACGAGATTATTCATTATAAACATTCAGCGCTTTATTTTTACATACATCGCAGCAGACGTTGTTCCCCCTTAATGGCAGCCACCTAATTGTCTTGCCGCGAAAATATTCCACCATCCAATTGGAATTTAACGCTCTGTTTCATATTTACTTCGTATGCATTCCAGCTCGGGGGTAGTTTAAAGTAACGTTTATACGCCACAATAACGCGAACTGGAAGAATGCCAACGAGCTCGCTGCTTAGCCGAGGCCCTTACTCAAGAAAGCTGCAAAGTTGCATCGTTGATTACCAATGTCGGAACGCGAACACACCGGAATGACATAGCGAAAGCCCTAAGCGCGCGCTCGGCCGCGAAACAGTCTACGTACACGTAATTCCATGGCTACGCACAATAGCACGTATATATATAGTGGATCGGGCTAGCATGAGCGCTAACCTGGGGGACGATCATTCGCAATGACACGCGGAGGCCAGAAAGAGATAAACAACCCTTTCCCACTCCCCACGATCCGCAGCTCCTGCTTTAGATAGCAACGGGTTACGCGAGCTCGAGGATAGTCGAGTGGAGATGCGCTGTCAGTGCGCCGAAGCGTCTGTTTGAATTTATCATGCTGAATTACGAAGGCTGATGCCGTTATACCGCCGCTGCTGCTGCTGCTGCTGCTGCCGCTGCCGCTACCGCTGTTGCAGTAGTCGCGACTATCTCTGGCTGGCGAGCCCGCGTGGAGTTCAGCACATGCCGACTAGACCTCCACGCTGGATGAAGTGCATTAAGGGTCACGTCGAGCTCGAGGTAGAGAGAGAGAGAGAGAGAGAGAGAGAGAGGGGGGGGAGGGTGAGAGAGAGAGAGCAGAGAGGGGGTGCAGCCCAGGGGCGGAAGCGCCGTTGCAAGGAACCCCTGCATGCATGTATATACATATGGAGCGAGAGCGCGAGAGTGAGAGAGAGAGAGCCTTCAACCGCATTGCAGAATTATCCGGGCACGTACTCTCCTCCTGGCCAGAGAGCATAAAACAAGCGCCGCCGGCTTCCCCCTTTGGCTCAGCCAGCCGAATTTATGACGCGTTCATAACCAAATAGAAACGCCTCTCTCTCTCTCTCTCTCTCTCGCTCTTACTTTGTGCCATCGTTGTACTCGTTGGCGTTCGCGAGAATTCCGAGACAGAGAAAGAGAGATGGAAAGAGAGGGGGAGGTTAGTAGAGCAGACGAATAGGTAGGAATTATAGAGACGCATGAGGGGGGTGAAAGTGTATGATAACTGTTTTACATTTTTAAATGCCTTCGATTCTTGTTAAAGAAATAAAGTTCATGTAAATTAATTATTCTATACGGATACATAATATACAATTGCAAAGGATTTCTGAGTTTCCATTTGTCGGACAAAATTTAGTTTCGATTGGCATTGTATTGAAAAATTTATTACATAAGTATTGATATAAACTAGAACAAAGTAAGAAATACAATATTACAACGTAAATAAATGGAGAACTTAATCGATCGCAATCAAATAATATTTGAAATATGTATATTATTAGCGCATGAACATTTCATAAGTTTCGAAACTAAAAAGAAAAACTTCTATTTCTGTTATCAAGATTATGAAACAAAGAGAATTAGTCAGAAAACTGAAGAGGGAAGTATTAATTTGTAATCTTCCGAAACTATAATATCTATATAATAGAAATTGCGTCATTTATATCAAGATCATTTATATCAAGTCAGGATAGTCGCTTTAAAGTTTAATCTATAAACGCGATCACGAATCATTACAATGTATGCCTAAATTAGGGAATGCAACTCTGTTGACGTGCTAGGGAATCTCTGGATGCTCCACTTATTGGTCCACATGCTATTCAATGTCCAGCCTGGGAATCCATTACCGATTTCATTGGCCAAATCAATAAGCTGATTATTGCCGGTAGAACCTTAAGCTGAAAGCGACTCATCCGGTTCACAAGCAAACACCGATTAAGTTCAGTCGCGCGCAAATTCATCAATAGGTCAGTACCGGTATGCCCCATACAATCCAAGCTCAGCGCGGTATATACACGTATACGATCAGTATATATAGAAACGCGGAAAAAGCAGAAAAGGAAAGGCCTCGTCGCTTCATTAAAGCGCCTAATTCCGAGGACGGAAATGGGCGAAAACTAGGTAAACAATTTCGGGGTTGATTTTGCGCTGTCAGAGCGACGCGCAGAAGAAACCCGGTAGCGGTGAAAGGAGAGAAAGAGAAAGCTGCTGCAGCAGAGCGAGACCTTGAGATGATCTCTCCGTCTCTCTCTCTCTCTCTCTCTCTCTCTCTCTCTCTCGCATATAGCTATAGCTATACTAGACTCTCTCTTGAGTCGGGAAGCCAGGATCGTGCAAACACAGGAGTCGAGGCTCTTCCAAACTCGAGCCTCTCTCTCTTCCTCTATCCTTGCCTTTGAGTCACCGCCGCCAACTTTGCTCTACCATCCAAGCTCGCACTCTCTCAATGTCTTACAAGTTGGTATATACTTTCGAGACGGGAACAAGAGGAGTGGGGGGGGGGGGAAATGTTAAGTGCACGCTTGGCTGTGTTACACGATTATTATCCTTCGAGAAATTGAATAAGACGAAGAAGAAGAAGAAGAAGAAGAAGGGCTCGAGCGATGCTCGTGGGTTGGAGTGGAGCATCCATTTTTATTCGGCTGATCGATTCTACCCTCTTGTTTGATTTTGATGGAGCACCAAGGTGAAATAGAATCTGCTTTGGAGGCCTCTTCTCTATCCTTTATTTCTTTTTTCGCTTGGATAATTGTTGTGACTGAGAAAGAAAATTGTTAGAATACTACTGCAGATTTGGATAATGACGAATGTTGTTCGTGTAACTCTTGATGGCGATAAATTATTCATGTCCGCGAAAGAGTGAGAGAGAAAGAGAGAAAAAGAGAGAGAAAAAGAAAAAGAGAGAGAGAGAATATGAGAAATATTGGCATTTGAGCGCAACGAGAGAGACTGATAGAACGTTTCTAGTGGAATTTAAAATATTGTAAAATATGTAAATTCCTCGGGCATGTAAAATGACAGATCCCTACATTTTGCGGCTTACGTGATGAGGAAGAGTAATTTTCGAAAATAAACATAGCTCTTGGGAGGCCGAGCAAGCGAAAAGGCCGACCCAAATGAGCCAACAATGCAAGCTAAGCGATAAGCCATCTTGTTGTCGCGGCTTACGTAAAGTAAGCACGTAACGCGGAAAATCAACAGCGTCCATAACGTCATGAAATCCAGTCCTCATGACAAATGCCTTGAGATAAAGGTCCCTCGCATCTCATCATTTCTAAAGTATTGTTTATTTTTCACCTTAATTCATAAACTTCTGCCATTATATTTTTCGAGAGGTTTTCATTCCGAGCTTAATGTCCAACGATAAGTTTGCGCACAAGCGTACTAAATGTAATACTGCACTGGGGTATGCTACTGCTTCGATTCAATTTTTCATGACTATTATTTATGAAATGGCAGGTTCCTTGGACAACTGAAACTTCAATAAACGTTGCAAATATTAAATACCAGGAGAAATAGATTATGCGTCAAATATTATATTATTAATTTATATCATCATTCCACAGTTTATGTGCATTATACATTGCATATCCGAATTTCACGAATCAGCTTTTCCATTCTAATAATTAAATGCGATATTCTCGCTGTAACGATAAAACATTTAATATTGCATAGCTGAAAATGAGAAAGTATAATTTTCTATAATTAAAAATTTACATATAAAGTCTATTATTGTAATTATGATATTTATTAGGGGGGGATTTAATTAATAAAAAGCACTTCACTTCACTTTATTGAATCAATTGCAAATTCTAATTGTGAAATCAAAATCATACAAGAAATATATTTTAAAAGCGTAAAAGGTATCTTTTTTAGAAACATAAAGAATGAATTTATTGTCAATAATTACTTCACCTAATTTTCGAAGCATTTCCACAATTACTAGTAATAGAAGACTTCATGATTTGAACAATAACAATAATAGATAATAAAAAACAGCGCAAATAATAAACGTAGTTTCTAGTTCGACAAAACTTTATGACCTACTGTTGCATGTTTCGTAGATGTATGTTCCCTGTAAATGGGTGAAATATTAGCTATTAACATGTCTTTATTCGTAGCAAATAAACTCGAATATGTCATTCATGGTAATAAATGCATCTGTCAACACGAGGTATATTTCATCAAAATCAAAATTGCACATTTTAAAAATTAACCTTTTATCGACCAAATGCGATAGAATTGAAAAAAAATTTCGCCATTGGAGTATCTGAAATACCTTACTAGGATGAAATAAGCTAAAAACATTTCTTTCCGTCGCTAAAATTTACAAAAAAGTCCCAAAAATTCTGAACAAAGCACCAGCTAATTTTCAAGTCTCATCTCTTCCCATCTCTGCGATACGCATTTTCACTAACTGTGGATGACTGAAGATCTCGACTCGCGTACCAAGGCCTACCAATGTGAATTCGTCCTGTCTTCTCTGTAGCTGCGCTATGTACGACTAAGCCCGAGAGCGCATCAATAGAAAAAGGGAAATAGAGAAGGACAGGCATTGGGTGTAGGCGGCCGAATGCTATCGGAAAGCTATAACAGTGCAGCTGGCATACACACAGGCATGTGCATGCACAGGGCTCGGGCTAACATATAATGTGGGTGGTGCAGATAACTGGGAATGACTGGTTTGCGAGGCTGATCTCGTGCACACACACGCACACGCACACTTTGCGGCTGTGTAACACAGCGCCCAAGGAATTATTAATGAGGTAATGCACATCAAACAGATTATTTTATCTTAACATATTTTGTTTTGTCCCCTATGCATCGATTTTATAGTGCGAACGCATTTATTAGCGTGAATGTGTTTATGGATGAATGGGTTGAGTGAATGTTTTTCTTTTTCATTTTCAATGTTGATTGTATGATAGATATAGACCTTTTATTGCATTTGTATTTTAACATAAGGCGTTCTGTGATATTTCGTTTAGGTTTGAGAAATTTTGAAACGTGCGTGTGTGTGTGCCTGTTTATGTATGTATACATGATTATACAAATAGCTTTAACGCTGATGGGGCTAAAGGCTGTTCGACTAGTTAAACGGTCCGATGACTATCTCATTTGTGTCTCCAGGCTGTTGAGAGGAGCTGCTCGCCGCGCACGTTCATCTTGCAATAGTGCTGCGCTTCCCGGTAGTCGACCTACCGTTTATTTCCCCAGAATAAAAATTACCTGCCTTGCAGGGATGTAGTGGAGAACGGTAGCCTGTGGGAATGAAAGTTTACTGAAACTAGGCAAAATGTTACATGATATTTTTACATTTTGGTTTCTAAAACCTATAAGAATCAGCTATGGGTTTCATTATAAGGTACCAAATACAATCCCAAAGTTTCAACGCAATCCTTTTCTGAAACTGTGTGTACTCTCCTTGTTATGGTGCAATTAAAATATCCTTTTGAATCAAGACGAAGAAATATCTTAAATATGAAGTTTTCTGATTCAAATAAATCCGCTTTCATCGTGAAGTTAACGTAATGAAGATAAACACAAAATAATGTCCTTCAAAATCAATAAGATTCTCAAAGGAATTTTTGTTACGTACCGCCTTTAAGATCGCTTACCCTTGAATTGGATATTACTATGAGTAGAATATCCTTTGTGTCTGTTGACTGTCCTTTTAAGGTAATTATGCTGATTGATTAAAAATTCATACAGCAAGTAGTCTTTATATATTTTATTAGTTCAATATGCATACAAAACATATAACAGAATATTATTCTAATACGTTCCACCACAATTTATGGGTTAGAGACTATAACGTGCATAACTTCATTAATTCCCAGTCAAGGTAAATATAATTAATACCAAATTCTGATCGTTAATTATTCCATTTTAATATATATATATATATATATATAATTTTAAACTCATGATACTTCGATTCACTATCGATTATCGGAATAACAATTTACAATATTAATTGTAAAATTATAACTACAATCCAAAATTATAATGTAAATAAAATTATATACATATAACTATTTTTATATCATATTTGGAAAGATAAAATAAAAAAATTAAATCATATTTAATTTTTTCTTTTCTTTTTCCAAGATAACAAAAATTGAAGAAGATATGTCCCATTCAAATTTGTGTGACGTCACGATTGTATACATTCGTAACGTAATGCAACATTACAGTGTATCTACATATGTATAAAAAATACAATCTTTAAACCTCTATAACTTATTACATAGCGTTTTATATATCAGAATATAAAATAAAAAAAATATGCACTATCCGGATTATGGAAAATTAAAAAGTTAATGATTTATGCATGCAAGATTATTGATTATGGTTAATAATTACACATTTACTTTTAATATAGAACTTATAGTGTTTTTTCCTATTTATTCCAATATTTTCGAATCTTACAGTTTAATCTTTAATATCGGCACGATATAACATTTTCCGACTCCTTTAACCTACTTCAGCTTTTATCTTATTTAAACTTATCACAGTTGGTTTCCAGTTGTATTTACCTTGCAGAAACTAGAGCAAAAGTTCTTGCGCAGCTTTGGCATTCGATCATAAGTATTCGATACTGATCACAAGGTAACTTTCTAAAATACAATGAAAAATCGTTGGAAATACCGATCAAATCTAGTTTCAGAACACTCGATGTACTTTTGTTGACTGGAACAATACCTGAACTGTAAATTTACTACCCAAACATTGATTCCACACAATTACGTCATCACCAAGATAACTACACTTTAGTTTAATTAAGTTCAAAGAAATGCCTCGCCTCACATCCTTAATTAAGCACTGAAAAAACTGAAAGCACTCGAAATAAAGAAATTAATCGGTTGAATTCACCGCGACGTGGAGTCGCTTATACACTACTTCATTGTAAGACCAATCAAGTACCGAAACGATGAACATCCGGCCGTGAGAAGCGCCGATGATGAGAAAGCGAAGAAAATCAGCAAAACTTGAGATATACAGACTAATATCCTGTTAGACCAAGCTTCTGATTCTTCGTCTTCTTCTTTTTCTTCTTTTTCTTCTTGTTCTTCTTCTTACTCTTCTTCTTTTTCTTCTTCTTCTTCTTCTTCTTCTTCTTCTTCTTCTTCTTCTTCTCCTCCTCCTCCTTTTTCCACCTTCCATTCCCTCGCAGCAACGCACATGTGAAGGGCAGAGCACGGAAGTGGACTCGACGAGCGGAAAAGTAGCAGTGGCGATCGAAGCTGCACAGTTTACTCGTCGAGAATGGAGAAAACGAAAGGAAACTGTCTGTTGCTACCACCACTAGCCCTTAGATGAAGAGCGGTACGATACGTCGTACAATTATGTGTGTGTGTGTGTTTATGTGTATAGAAAAAGAGCGAATTTTTCGCGTTAGCTGGAAGAGTCATTTCAGTTCGATGTCGTTGATTATTTCGCGTGATCGAGCACATTCTTCGCGGGTCAGCTGGATTCTCTTCCTCTCCCTTCCTCTCGCTTTATCTCTTACATATTTTCGGATTTCATTGTTGTAATAGTTTTTACTCGTTCTTCCTTTATTGCTGCATTTATCGCAATTGCGAGCTTTACTTGTCGCTGCATTGTTTATAGATTCGGGAGTATGATTAACGAATAATTTTTACTTTTATTATAATTTCATCTGAGCATTCGAGTGACATCATATATAAGATTCAGGGGATTGCCAACGTAACATTACTTTTGTTACTCGAAAGTTCATATGTACCCATTTGAAAGTGTATAACATAACAAGGTTAATAAATTGAAATGGACGTAATATTGAAGATGTGATCGAAATCAAAGTTACCTCGTTACAGTTACGCCTCGAATTAATAATGAAGCATTATTTTGCGTTTGCCATTTCCATTTTTCCCGTATTCAGACTCAGTATCGTTCACCAGCATAATTTATAACAAATAAATTTTTCTTGGATGTATTGGAACGAAGAATTTAGTCATTTTTTTCAGTGCTTATATATAGCTTTCTATCAACAACAATTTTTAAATCATCTTTCTTAAAAATAAAAAATAATTTGGACAATTTTATTGTTGCTCCTTATCATTTGAGCAAACGGATCTGATTCGAATCGCTGACACAACATTAATTATCCAACATTAACTTACGAGTAAGTCTTTTTACCAGTTCTTACCAACGGATTAAAGATACTGAAATCTTATCCAACGTAATCATCGCATACGATCCCCTAATGCAAACACTGACGGGAGTACGAAATCCAATTTTCATTCGGTTACACATACCGCGCAAAGTCACACCGAATTAGCTGTTCGTTTTTAAGCGTCCCGTCATCGATGATGTCGCGTCGTGCAAACGAGGAATATCGATCGAGTGGAGTCGCCCTGGCGCAGAGCGTAAGAGGTGCACGTACCTCTCCGGAGCAATGAGAGTAAGGCTCTCGTGTGTGTGTGTGCGTGTGTGTGTGTGTGTGTGTGTGTGTGTGTGTGTATGAAACTCGCGGGGTTGGCTTAACCTACTTTTTGGTAAACTTTTAGACTTTCCTAATGGGCGTCAGATCGATATCTCAGCCTCCACCTGCTTGCTCCCTCCCGCCTACCTTCAGCCCTCGCAGCTCGCAACGTGTCGTATTAAGCGAGTACGTTTCGTGCGGGGATGTGAAAAAATGAAGCCGATAAGCTCCTGCGTTTCGAGGATGCGATCACATGTGCGTGGATACTTTTCGAGTAGCTCAAGTATCTTTTTTAATTAAAAGGATTTTGACAAGCTTGAGTTTTTATTTTTTGCTTGTCCTTATGGGTAACTTGCATCACTAAATATTAATACCGAAATATGTTTCTGCAATAATGAAGTGATGTACCAATTTATAGACAACAAAATTTATGTATCAGGGCCTGTACGGTGACTTGGTCAATAGAGCGATAATGGACTTGTAATCTGAAGGTTCCGGGTCAGGTCTATAAGCTGTATATCTGTGCACATAAGCATCGCTGTTATAGTTGCAAGAGTTTTGTTTACAAACAACCTATAAACCTATTACGTTGATTCGAATTGACTCTTCCCATGAAAAGAGTAACATTAAATATAAAAAATACAGTATTGTACTAATTTTCCTCTATAATTTAAAAGTTTTAATGAAAAATGAATTGTTATGTTACATAAATTATTTTTAAAACCTTTATTACTCTTTAATTTATTAAACTTTCATCTTGTTCTTTAACTTTCAATGCCCCCCAGATAACACATTTAATATACAAAGATTTATGTTTTAACTTGAAACACCCACAGAAAATAATGCTAAGTCTATAAGTGATTATATAGCATATTTCACGTTTCACCTGCACTGATTAGTATTTTATTCTTATGCCAGACTTCTTCATTTTCAAGAGCCTAAAAGAATTTCAAATAATTGAACTAGTTTCACATTTATATAATCTCATTTCGTAAGAAACAACATTCTTAAGAGAATTTTTGTCGTAATAAAAAAGAGTATTTTCATTTGAAAAAAATATATTCTTAAAAATGAATTCTTTCGAACCATTGAATCGCCATTGAAAACATGCATTGAAAAATGACACAATTGAAATGCATAAAAAAATGTATAATATGTAATATAGCAGCTCAGTTACTGTTGGTTCAGAAATAAAGTCGCAACAATACGTCGAGAATTGAAGGTCAGAGCAACAAGAGAGAAATGTCGCTAGCAAAAAAAAAATGAAAGAGTGGAAAGCAGAGATCTCGGTATTTCCCTGTGCGCAGAGTGAGAGAGCGCTAGAGATAGCAACGTAAATCTCCGAAAATTCTTCCGGTTGGCTGTCGCAGCGACGTTCTCTTTATGATTTAAAGCGTGACCTGGACTACTGACTGACGGTAATTCGCGGGATCTGACGCGCTACCCGACCACTGCTGGACGCACACACACACACGCACACACACACACACACACACCTTACACACATGCGCCCGACCTTCGGTCACGAATTTTTCATGAAGCGTGAGGTGGGAGTTGGGAGGCTGGAAAAAAGATTTTAGCAGTCAGAGAGAAAGATAAGCGAGAGATTGGATTTCGGAAATATGAAGCAGAGAAAAGTACGTTATATCGGAAAGAGATTTGTGGACGTACCTGCTGCGAATGCATACAAACATGGACTTTCACAGTGTAAGGCCGCGACTCTACCTGCTTCTACTGAAAGCATCTTAATTGGAATACTTTTATACCTTCTGAAAAGTATTTCATATTCTCCATGTTATGTAAGTTCACAATGCCAATTGTAGTTACGTGCGCACGCACATTACATTAGCGCGGTCTACAAAACAATTTATGCACGGGAAAGCTGTTTTCCAAATGCAAGTTCTAAAATTAGATTTCCAACAACAAAAAAGATCAAAAAGTGCACGAGCCTTTCAGGTGGATAGAGGCGAGTGGGGACCTGGAGAGCAAAGTGCAGGAGGTCGGGTTCAATCAATGATCATCGACAGTCGGGCGTCATTAAGACTTGGGAAAATCCCTCCAGCGCCTATGTAGAATCGAGGGAAAAAACCTCAGGGTGTACATGGAGAATACAAAAAAGAAAACTAGCTCGCAGCTACGTGTTCCCCCCCTTTTTTTATTTCACCAACATCATTTTCCGATTTTCACGAGCAAACACGGAGGCGTAACGAAGAGAGAAAGAGATGAGAGAGAGAGAGAGAAAGAGCTTACTGACAGGTCGATTAAAATAGATAGGCGCGCTTGTGTGTGTGTGCGAAAGAGAGAGTGAGTGAGCGCAGAGGTACGAAAGTGGAGCAGGTCGCGGACATTTTGTGAAAAGGTTACGTAAGGACATCCCGGTGAGGCGGTCTCTCTCTCTCTCTCTCTCTCTCTCCCTCTCACTCTTTCTCTCACGCTCACAGACGTGCACGGCTCCCTCACACATTCTTCCACGTCCGCAGCCGCATTCCCGTTTGAATGGCGACCGTAACTCAAGGCTACGTAAATTTTCGGCCTGAGATACCGCAACGTGATCTACACACGCACACACTCAAACCCACACACGTTCACACACATACATAAAGTTGCACTGGAACACAAAAAGATCGACGAGTGTACGCACGAGTCTCCTCATCTACCTGGTGTTGGAGTCTCTGCGGGTGTGAGAATAGTTTCACTGTGTGTGTAAGTCCTGAGCTTGTGAGTTGCGAGTGTGAGTGTATTGAATATATAGAGAGCCCAGGCAGCTGGTGCATATGTAATAGACCCGAAGCTACAGAAAATTCACTCGACGTATAAATATTACCCGAGGAATTGAAGAATGGCCACGAGAGCGTAACCTATAGGCATTTTATCTTACCTTATTTCGGATGCTTTTGCATTCGTGTAAGCTGTGCATGCACCTTAGACTATATATACATATATATATGTGGACTCGTATTTACGAGCTGAGCTCGTACTTCGGCTCTAATGAATAATTGACCGATTTGAATTTTCAGTGTTTTCCTTTTAGGTGCTGCTTTCTCTGGAACGATGCTATTTCACAATTAGTCTATCCAACAAGCTGATTCGGTCTTTTTTATTTTTTAATAGTTTTTGTTTGTCATTTGAAAATTCGTCACTAATATATAAATACAAAAGACAAAGTATTCTTGATCACACGAAAATAAACAGTCCTCAATTTAAATATGCAGTAATCTAAAAAGTAGTTTTTTACCCAATTGTAATTAAAAAATATTTATTAACTAACTACAATTCCAGTGCAAACTAAATCGAGAATTGAATAAAATAATGAAAGTGAAATAATAACTTATTTGCTTACTTGTGCTTTAATGTCAAAAAACCTTTGTCAAAAAACCATAAAATCTTACTGAAATTTTTATTATAAAAAGATTTGAAAGGTTGTGTCCGCTTAAGATTTACTACCATATACACTAATAAAATATTGCAAAAGCACCACGTACACGTATTGTTTACAGTTTAGGGCAATCCTGAAAACTGAAAATCAAATGATGTAGGTAATAAATAATAAAATTTATTATGCTTTAAAGTTTTGAAGTGCCAGGGAATATTAAATATATTTTTACATCTGAATTATTAAAAGTATTTAATAATCTCTGAAGAATTGCTCAATTACGCACACATAAATATATATACAATTATGTATATACACATACACAAATATACACACGCAAGCACACCCACGTACACATGTACCCATACACTATAATATACGCATACAAGTACACAAACTTATAAATACAAAATATACAAACACGTGAATGCATACACACAAATATATGCACACAGCTATACATACATACACAAACTCATACAACTATATACTCACAAATACACACACACACACACTAACAAAAATGTGTACGTAGAACTATACACTCACAAGTACACAAATACATACAAATAAATACACACAGATGTAGGTATACATACATACAAATATACAACCATACAAATGCACATACTGACCCAAATATAGACACACAAATATACTCAGACAAAAATACACATTCAAACGCAAATATGGACTCACAATAAATGCACTGCACACAAATTCATGCACACAAATGTATATACATAGAAATATACTCACATAGAAATATAGACAGATGTGATAATTTACATGCGCACACAATCGCACACTTATAATTACACTCACAGATCCATAGACTGCATACAGACACATTATACACCCACATACATTTACATATACCTATGCTAAAAAATAAATTGAGAATAGCTGACATAACGTCAGCGAAGACGAAGGAAACGAAATCGCCAGGAATCTGCTTAAAATAAATTCGCGAATTTGCAAAATTGAATTGGCCAAATCATTTTGACAAATTCTCAGAGGATTTCACGAAATTTTAGAGAACATTGCAGACATGTACATTCCTCCACATGCTTATTTGAAATTCAACCACAAAATTAAAAAGGATATATAGTCAAATTTATACGATTTATTGAATCTAAGGAATGAAATCTATTGAATAGTTAGTTCTCTGAAAAAAAGTTGATCTCTTACTAATGTAATTATGTACAACAATAATGAGACCGTTCGATGAGATCGACATTTTACCAAAAATCGCTTTAACATATATCGCAATAACTATAATCACTTAAAAACCTTAAAATAGCCCCAAAAACTTCTCGTAATACTCTGCATAAAAGGAATAAAATCAAATCATTGTTTTACTTCCACAATTCCCTTATCGATCCCTCTAATGTGGAGCCAGTATTGGTTAAACTCCCATTTCCAATGATATCCATTCAAGGCTATGGAACTAACGAAATATTCCATCGCGCCCAGAGTTGACTTGACGTTCGGAAGAGCAGTAGCAGCAACAGCAGTAGCAGCATCAGTTGCATATATACGCTAGGCAATATATAGGCTGCACATACGCGTATGGCCTCAATAATGCAGGAGGATCCGTATAGGTAGCATAGGCAGTCGGGGATTACGTCTACCCCTGGCGATGTGCACGTGCGTGATGCGCGCGCCAGCGTGAATTGAGAAGTCTCTGTGTGCGAGAACCTGCAGCGGGACGAGGGCTTGATTTGTGTCTATACGTGTGTGTGTGTGTGTGTGTTCGTGTGTGTATAGATGCTTGCAGTTCGCGTGTTTCTCAAGCTATTTTGCGATTCTCCCACCGGAAGCGACGCCCGTGCCTCCGCCGCCGCCGTGGCCGCCGATAGTTAAGGCTTGCACGGATGGGGTAATGTCAAGGGTGGACTAATAATAAGTCGATAATTTCATTCTATATACGTCTAGTGATACCTCATACACATCAGTCCATCCTTCCAGTGCGGTTCGTCTCTGTCTAGTTCGACCAATTACGCAGGAGACTTTTTTATGCATTTATTGCCTTCACGTTTGTTTTGATAAACTCGGTAAAGTGATAATATTCGTTATTAAAATTTTACCATCTATGTCATGTTCTACTTGGAATTTATTTCGTCTATACTTAGTTCAACATTTTCGCTTATTTAATTATATGAGTCCTATATAATTTTCTATTCTAAATTCTAATTTTATTAGTGTAGTAGGAAAACGTAACAGACAAACATGTTTTATTTCATATCCATGAATAAACGAAGATCAAACATTACCTCCAGTCCCGAAAATTCGACCAGACATTAAAAACATTCCCACAGATCGAATACTTCAGTGCTCCAACGGATGCATGTGCAGAAAAAGTTGATGCACGCCGCGTTATATACATTTTCACGTCGATCTGCGCGTGCGGCCGCGCGAGTTTCTCATACCTTTTCATATTTCATTCGATAAGGAAGAAAAGGAGAGGGTGGGCAAACAGGCAAGGGTGAGAGAGAGAGAGAGAGAGAGGGAGAGTGAGAGAGAGAGAAAGCGCGAGGGAAGCCCAAGAGGGTTATTTACTCGTTAATGACCGCTCGTAGTCGTGATCTTGATATACGAGCCTCTAACCCGCAGGAATTCACGGTCTATGCGGTTGAAGATTACGCAACTCCATATATATATATATAGATATGTATAGATATATATAGGCTGCTAGATGTTTTATGCTTTATTGGTATATTAATTAGTCAGTTGCGCCAAGTCGAATGAGGGACTGTAGTGCATTTTCTAATCACCGGCTAAAGCTGAATCGAGCTTTCGCCTATATAGCGCATATGTCGTTGGCTTGATGGGTCGCTGTGCGCGGAAAAGCGAGCGCGAAAAATCATTCGAGAGAAAGTTTATAGTTACGGGAAATTCAGCTCTTTCGCAGGCGATTCGTACTTGGCTTATTGAAAAGTATCGCGAGTGGGAAAAATTTTATTTAGTTTTGAAACGTAAGTGAATATATTCACTGAAAAGATGTGTGAGGCAAAAAAAACTTCTTAATTTGGAGGTATCGAGGTTTAATCTGTTTATTATATACAGAGTAACAATTCAACTTGAAATTTTTTATGGAAGTAAATAATTGTTTCGTAAAACAGATCGAATGTAATATGACTTTGATTACGCGGAAAGGAGAATGACTGCTAAAATTGTTGATGAAACAAATGGCTAATGAGTAAAGCATATTAACATGTGAGTAATAACAAAAACGATTGCGCTTGTTTATAAAGCATTATTCGTCGTAGAAATTATTAACTAAGCTATCCCGATAAATATATTGTAATGTTTTTTGACATACCGAATAAAAATTGAATACAGCACGCAATCCATTTATTTCATTCCCTTTAGTAATAGTGATTGAAATTCCGGTGCAACTATAATAGCAACGAATCTTTTTTCTTCTCTGTTTTTATCATAATAACAATAAAAAAAGTGCCACGCTCGCACTGCTTCATTATATTCAATGCCGATGAGAATTAATTTAGTTATTATCGCGATCCAACTTGTATAATCTACCCCTGGTTATTATAAAGTGGACAATCCACAAGTGAAAATAATATGCAGTCAAGAAAAACACCTTGCACTTCAAATCTAGTAACTTGAAAAGTACACGGAAAAAATCGCAAGCAGAGTTTCATGAAACTTTAAGCAAAAATTACCGAACAGCTTGAGCTGAACTCATCAAGCAATATGTGATTGACGGTTATAGAAAATCTACAGAACTAGTTCGGTAAATTTTGCTTGATCAATCGAGTAAAAGAAGTTGGGCATACTTTACCTAGCCAATCAAGTAATTATTGCTCGCTTGAGTAAAAAACTTGAGAAAAATGTTTAATTTTCTGCGTTTTATTTTTTATTTTTAATATAGTACATTGTATAAGGTAACGATAAGTATATAATATTCATTTACAAAATGTGCCTTGTATTTTATTTTATTTTCTGTCGCTTGCCGCTGTAGTTGTTTACACCGTGTGATACGTACGTAGCAACCGACTAGCGTATTTAATATACAGGGTGTACAAATTCGGAAAATATTGAATATAAAATTAGGACTTATAAATTAAATAACTTGAAAAGTTAATGTTTACGTTTTAGTAAAAGAGAGTGTATTATACACACTCGCGATTGGAAGACGGCAAAGTAATCTTTGCTTGATTATTTAGGCACTTTGTATTTGACTGTTATTTCAGTATGTATTACCGAATATTTTCAGTAACATTTGCCCAATAACTTCAATACATTTTGCTTAATTCCTGCTTCAGTGTAATCTGCCGAGCTAAATTAAGTAATGTTTGCTTGCGATTTTTTTCCGTGTAACCACGAGCCAATGCCTTCATTATTTTATTTCACCGATTTTTCGTTATCGATTCGTTTATTCAATTTTTTTATATATGAATGAACTGACGGGACACGTTAATCAAATTAAAAATTAAAAATTAGCATGAGCAGAATGTATTATATATAAATACCAAGTCTGACAATACTCGGAACTGTTCTACTAGTTTTGTATGTCTATAGATATACAGTAGATGTTAATTTTCATTTTTCAATGAAAGGGTACTCATTTTCCCTGTGACCAAAACATCGGATTCTATTTTGGAAAGTGTTACTCGTCTTGTAATTTGTACAATTATAAAGTATATTAATTCCATCGCTTGAAGATTTTTTTCAATAGGATTTTCAAGTCTCAAGTATATATAGGATTCCTTGAATACTGGGACGTCATCACTCTTATCAAAAACTGCACGGAAAAAATCGCAAGCAGAGTTTCATGAACCTTCAAGCAAAATTTACCGAATAGCTTGAGCTGAACTCATCAAGAAAGATGTGATTGACGGTTATAGAACATCTACAGAACTAGTTCGGTAAATTTTGCTTGATCAATCGAGTAAAAAAAGTTAGGCATATTTTACCAATCAAGTAATTATTGCTCGCGCGCGTGCATTTTCTGTCGCTTGTCGCTGTAGTTGTTTACACCATGTGATATGTACATAGCAATCGACAAGCGTATTTAATACACAGGGTGTACAAATTCGGAAAATACTGAATATAAAATTAAGACTTATAAATTAAATAACTTGAAAAGTTAATGTTTACACTTTAGTAAAAGAGAGTGTATTATACACACTCGCGATTGGAAGACGGAAAAGTAATCTTTGCATGATTATTTATAGGCACTTTGTATTTGACTGTTATTTCAGTATGCATTACCGAATATCTTCAGTAACATTTGCCCAATAACTTCAATACATTTTGCTTAATTCCTGCTTCAGTGTAATCTGCCGAGCTAAATTAAGTAATGTTTGCTTGCGATTTTTTTCCGTGTGGTCTCACTCGTGACCCGACGCTAGTGATTTTTCGCTCACTCAGTTTCCCAGCACAAGAGAAATTAAAAAAAAAACAAGAGGATTGCTGACGCGGGAAAATCGCTGAGCGATAGCGAGTATAGCGTTCGCACGGTGATTGCGCCTGTAGTTCCGGCTTTTAGTCGGGGCGCATAACTGAAACGTAATCGGTCGCAGGCAGGTGTTGGAGTCGATTTTTACGTCGCCATACCCATAATGAACGAAACGCATTTTACCGAGGCGCGCGTGATGTTTTTTTTTTGTTGCACCCTCTCTAATACCCCGGGCCGCGCGAGCTTTTTTCGCCCAACTATTTTGTTTCGCTTTGATTGTGGGTTAATGTGCGAGGTGGCGAGGTTGGCGCGCGCGAAATGTTTTTTGTTCATTAAGGCCGCGCGGAATTATTCGCGATTTAATTTTAGATTATTCGCGCGGCGCGTGATGAAAAATACATCCGCTTGATGAGTTTGAGAAGAATTTTTGGTTGTCAATGGAGCCGCACGAAGATTTTATCCAGTTATTTTGAACCGATTATTTTCAGCTTCGGTAATGTTGTTACACTTTGCCCGTGGGCTTGTTTTAATTTAATGGAACGATATGTGTGCACGATACTATAGACTTGAAATACTAATAATTAGATAATGAATTATTAATTTACCCCTTTACATTGAGAAACGATAATATGTTTAAAAAACAATAGGATTGATGTTTTTTTACGGGTAAAGAGGTTTTTATACATTCTGAATGAAAAGGTATGGGTTTTTTATAGTCTGGAATTTCTTTTAAAGCCCTAATTCCTGCAATCTGTATTATCTTTTACTGGTATTATACCGGTCGTTTTCAAATTTTAAATGTGCAATTTTGAAAAAAAAAACATACAAGTATAACTTGCTTTTGCAGGATTGAACTAAAAACTAATATCAAAATATTAACAAACCGGTTCAATTTTATTTGCAAATAGCAATAGTAAGCCCTAGCTATTTTTCTTTTTAGCGGTATTATTATTCATAATAATATCAGAGTAATCAATAATTAAAGATTGCGATAATACAACATGATTTATTAGCAAAACAAGAGAAAATAAAAATTCGCTTACATAAAAATGCATCAAGCTCGTGCAAAGAGACAGTGCGATTTCTAATGTTTGAGCATCGTTTGACACATGGAGCACATGCAGCTCTCCCATGTATGCATATACACACTTGCGAAAGGGACAAACTGTAGGGGGAAAAATAGCGGCTACATTTTCTATGCGCCGAAGAGCAAGCGGAAGCAATTCGTTAATGTCCGCGGCTCGACAATGGGACACACACTTTTTCCCTCTCCACCTTCGCTCTTCTCCGATAAATAAATATTTGAACGTTTCGCGCAACCTAAACAAGATAAATCAATTCTATATTTCCCCCCGTTTCGCAGCGGAGGACTGGCTACAAAATTGAAAGAGTTCGAAAACGAATGTGTCGTTCCTTTAATTCGACAAAACGACAATGTGTGGCCTTGTTGTTGTTCTTTTTTTGTTGTCACGCGCGTGGCCGAGCTTTTGTTTGTTCAGCTGAAAGAAAATAAAAAAAAAAATGAAAAAGTCATGAATAATGTATGCGCGGTAGATTGGAAAAATAAATTAAAAACATCGGACTTATTTCTGCCCCCCCCCCTCCCCCCTTTTTTGTGTCAGTTGTTTTTTGCCGGGTGTTGAATGAATATTGAATATCAAGTGGCGACATTCGATTGCACTCAGCGGGAAAATAGCGGAAGGACGTGGATATATGCGGATATGTGCGTCAGCGCGTGTACGTGGATCAGTGGATAATAGGTTGCGATGCTTCTTTGTTTAATTGGCGATGAAGCTTTTGGATGGAACTTGAAAACTGTAGCCAGGATTTACTTAAAGATCGGACTAATTATTTTCCAATTCTTAATACGTGGGAGTAGGAACCGATAATTGTTGCGAGATACTGAATTCAATAAATTCTTCTTCATATTTCTTTTCGAGTAACGGAGTGAAAATTTATTAAATTTAATATTTTTATGCATTGATGTAGCTTTCGTAATTTGACTCTAAAGACTTTATTTTATTTCAACCTCTTCAAGAACTTCCGCTTGGACCTTAATAAAAAAATTTTCTTTTTTAAAATTACTAAACGAGTATATATAATTGGATTTACTGAACTCTGTACCATCAGATTTTTTATCAAGATAATAAAGTCAAATTATGTAAAATTACGGAATTTTATTTTCTCATTTTACAATACGTAGACAGAAAGAAAGACATCATATATAACCATCATATATAATTTATCGCATTGCATATAATTTTGATATAGTATGCACATTTCTATTCATTTTAATGGTGAACTATTTACACTTATTTTGTAAAAAATCTATAAGTAAACTTGCATGTGATTCATGATATTCATCAGTTTGTTCACAACAATTAATTTTATCAAAACAGACTCTTTGACACAAAGTCACTGGTAGATAAACGAATGTGAATAGTCTTTACGTTAATTGGAGTGTACCTATGAAAGCTTCAAGTTGCAAGAGTCACGTATTGCATATTTAATCGATAATCGAGAGTAGAAAAAGCTCTAACTATAGTTTTATGACACCTATTTATTTATGACATGAAAATATTCTTTCAAATTTCACGATTTATAGACTAAGACGTTCAGGCCATACCTATCCAATTTCTTAAGTTTAGTTTATCAATGAAAGAATCAATTTAGAAAAAATATATAAGGTGTCTGACAATCTTTCCATTACACGACGATTGTGAACACGCCTATAAAAGAAAATACAGTGTCTAACGATTGTCCATTGCACGACAATCGCGACCCCACCGCCAAAAGAAAAAAATAATAACAATAAGATGCACTCTCTAGGCTCTGGCAGAATCATCATTCTTCCATTGCTGCCGCATGATCTTCACCCAGAGCAATAGAGAAATACGCGGAATATAAGGCCTGACGCGTTAAAATCGTCGGATTATGCGGCATTAAAGTATACCGCGGTTTAAAAGTCACGCGATATCATGAGAAATAATAAAAACTCTTGCGATTTAAAAAAAAGGCAAAACATCTAGGGTCCAGTACCGAGCTCTCCATTTTAAATAAAAATAGTACGTTGAGAGATTGCGAAGCATGAGTGCCTGTCCGTTACAGGGATACTGTATTTTCCTGCTCATACGACTGCAAAATTCCCTAAATGAATTAACAATGAAACACGAAGGTAAATCATTCCAACAATTCTCTCAATTAAATAATCAATATATTGGTCTTGGATCCAACAAAACATTTCACTAGTCTATTTATTTAATAACAGAACAATTAATCCTTTCTCAGTATACGATTCTTCAACGTTGCTTTAACCATCAACTGCGCATTGTTGAAATGAAACAGTAGGCCATCGAAGCGCGAGCCAAGTCAGCGGCGGAAAAAGGCCACAACTAATTCCCACTCACTGCGTAACAAAAACCCCTTTGCACAGCGAAGCAGCCAATATTGATTTCTCATCGCTTCTCTCTTTCTCTCTACCCGACTCAATTATATAACTTCATAGAGCCGTAAATACTCTTACTTAGGGGTGCGCACAATGGCGGAAAAATCGCACTGACATTGCGCGCAGGAGTAAAATATATCCCGAGTTCCGCCAGCTCTGGAGAAATTTGAGAGAATAAAGCTGTTTATATATCGACACTGAAAATATTTATTGCGGAAATTGACGGTTTACTTGATTGACAGACTAGATTTTCGCATCAAACGATATTGAGAGACGTTATCAGTCTTTTTTATTGGTAATTTTTGTGACTGCTTACGAGTTGTACAACGTATTTTTGTTCATAATTATCTACTTCTTATCTGTTGAACATCGAAAAATCATTTCAAATTTGTCAAAAATTTGAACAATTCTTTATTCACACCAAAGCATCAAGCTAATTCATACTTTTTTCATATACGAATTCTATGCGCATAAAAGAAACGAAAATTCTACCTTTACCTGAGATTCCATAAGCTGTAGTTCGATCAAGATTATTAAGCCTCTCCGAAAAGGTTATGTTTAAAAGTCGAAGAATTCCGCTGACGAGGCGTTTTAGTTATGTAACATTTCGTGTTCCCCGCGAGTTTCCGGCAATCCTAAATCGTCCGTCGACCAACTTGGTATGGATCTGCCATCCAGCTATCCCCCCCCCCCCCTTTCCGGAGTGTACGTATACACACATAAAGAGAGGAGGAGAAACGCGGCGGCGAGCGGTAGAGCGCAAAAAACGGGGGGCCGTAAAAGAAGGACGAAAATGCAGTTTCGCGGTACATATATAGCGAAACGTATAAAAGCGTATCCTTCGCACGATATAAAGTGGAGTCGAGCGAGACCTTCGTCGGGGAGGCCCGATAAGATTGGCTGCGACCGACGAGAGGCTGGGGCTATATGGGAGAGGGAGGGAGAGAAAAAAAAAGTAGAGAGAATAGGGCCGAAGATTGCCGCTGAGAGAGAGTCGAGCTATACCAATGGTCCAGACGTCCTATACGCCAGAGATTAATGTTTATTGCTCGGCCTGGAATTCCCCCGATTGATTTCATTCCTTCGAATTTCATTTACTTTTTTTTTACTATTTTTTTTTTTAATTGCTCTTAATGAATAATAGAATTATATATAAATGTATACAGGCATACCCTAAAAATTGATAGATATTTTGCTAAATCTATTAATGAAATAACACAAACATACATAGTCTAGACAAACTGATGAATAATGAAAGGGTGACTAGATTCAAATATAGTATTGTCTGACCCTATATGATTTATTTACTCTTAAGTTCTCTAAAATATCAGATGAACAGAAATAATGGAAGCAATTGAGAAATAATTAATGAAGATATTAAAACCTTTACTCATATTAAAACGCTCTCTTTTAATTCATTTTTAAATTATTCATATAAGATTGGTAAATGCATTACATATTTGAGAGACTGAAATATTTAATAAAATGGGAAATATAAGATTTAGGATAGAACGGGAGAATGGTGCCAACAATTCTTAAATATCTTATATCTTTTTATTCTTGACATTTATAACTGATAATATGAATATATATTTTGCTAGCTGAAAATGTCTTTTGCGAATATGTACGAGAAATATTATTCTTAGACTAATCCGCGTCAGATAAGCCAGTCACTTATTATTTCCTTAATCGATGATAATGCTGTTTTAATATTATTCTTAAAACTTAGTATACTAATTAAACTATGAAACAGTGGAATAAATAACAGGTAAAAAAATATATAGGAGCGTCTCAATATTGTCTTCCATTAAGATTCTAAAATAGACGTAAGATTCTAAAGTAGACATGCATTGCACTTTAGAGTATCGGAAGACGACTAAATTAAAAACAAAATAAATTAATTAAACATGCCTAATCTTTAATACATGTTAGTAGAAATAGATAAATATAATAAAACATTGATTTTCAATAATTATATTTAAAACTTTCCCTGGAAGTAAATTTTTTTTTAATTTATTGATTTTGTGCACTCTAAATGATAACACAGATCTTAAACGCCTACTCTTATAAGATTACTTTTATTCTGATTTCTGATATTCGGTTTTACATCTGAAAAAATACTTTAAATTAATCAAAGGAGGGTGCCTACATACATAGGTATATATAAACAATTATTTTCAATATTATTATTTAATTATATTCAAATTAATTATTGTCAATAATAATTAATTATAAAATGTGACTAGCTCTCCGATAGCCGATATACATATACCATTTTTATAACGACGAATTTTAGGAATTTTATAAAACAATCGATTAAGTTAACTGTCACTGCCCAGAAGTGGAACTATTAATACACCATAGTTCGAAGTGATCGCAAATCTTCATGGTGTTAATTTTATTTTAAAATTATCAACTTTCTCCATTGGCTCGTAGAGGTTTGGTTACAAGAGCTTCAATGGCAACCAGAAAATTCAATCAACAAATCTTCAAAGTTTGAAAATTAACGTCGACGGTATAATTCTATTTATAGTGGGTATCTATAAACATCGATGTCTGACTGTACTCTGAACTATTCTACTAATCTCATGTGTCTTTATAATATATACTATCCATATTAAATATCCAACTTTACATTTGGTCTAGATAAGTGATTATTTCTGAAAAATGTTCCTTATTTATATTGTAATCTATACAATTATACAGTTTACTAAGGTTGCCCGTCATTTTCATCGCAAAACTGCCAATTCCCATATTATCCTTGTTAAGATTTTGAAGAATCATAAAAAAAAGGGGGCCAGAATAATCAATCGGCGAAATAATTAGCAATCGCGTGGGGAGGCCATATAACTCGGACTGGCTCAGGGCTTGCACTGCGCAAACGGCCGTAAGCGCAAGTGCTCGGCGCTTGCATAAAAGAAAGAGCACTGCCACCGCTCGCGTCGTTGGACTAGAGTGAGCGTAGCCGTACGAAAATGTAACGAGCAGAAGCGCGTATAGCAGTGGCGTAACGGGAGGATTTCGTTCGTCAAGCTGTAATCCGAAACTTTTTTATGGCTCCTCGATAATGGAGATTGAGCTATTCGTGTGTACGCGCGACTTTCGACGTCGTTATCTCGACGCGTCGCTCCTTTCGCCTCACCTCCCTCACCCCCACCCTACTGAAGTATAACCTTCCGAGCCATAAATACCGCCTCGTTTATTGATAAAACATTTTCCCAAGGTGTGCGCCCACACCCGCGTGTGTACCGTGCGCATGTTTATGTGTCAGTGTGCGTGAGTGAGAGAGTGTGAGAGTGTGAGAGTAAGAGAGAGGGGCTCGCGGATGTCGGAAATAAATTTTACGAGCCGCTTTGTAAGTTGCCGCCTGGATCGTTATGCATTTTCGCCCTTTCCCTCTCTCTTTTACTCGATCCTTATATATGTACATGATGGGTGAGACAGAGAGAAAGAGTGTGCGAGTGGGGTATAGAGATGTAGTCGATCATTGATGCCTTCGAAGGGAAGTGAGGCATTGTTGTGGGGGCTGATAAATGATACCCTTTTTTTCGGACCGATTGAATAATATATCGTCGAGGATTTTCAGTCGTGTACGAATACAAGGAGCCTCTAAGGTTTTTGGAGCGAAGCTGCGGTTATTCTTTGGCTTCGTATACATAAGTATTCAATTTCAATGCTTTGGATTAATTTTGAGCCATTGAGCTCAATTGAAATGGCTCAATTTAAGTAAGGGTTTGAAAGTTCGTAGCCATAAAGCTAACATGATCCTTGTTGTATCGTGGATCCATCACTCCTTCAAATGACTTTAATTTGCACTTCTATAACTTGGATAGAGATATTTGTCTTGTATATATGTATATAGATGTTATTGTTCCAAAACCAAAAATTGTAATTTATTGATAATGTGAAAAATTAGCGACGTTTCGAGGGTCTTCAACGAATTAGCCCTCCTCATCAGGCTGAACAACGAAAAAAATATTTGTCTTACGTCTGCAAAGACTTATATGTCTACTGGTTAAAAGCAGATTTTTAAAAGTTACTTTTCATTTCAAAGGCTTTAAGAATTAATACAAAAAAAATTAATAATAAAAAGTTACTGCTTGCAAACAAGTTCTCAGAGAAAGCTTTGCAGCAATGAAAATTTTAAAGTTTCATTTTTTCATGGATTTCAACGTAGTTTTGATCCCTGAGTCCGAGAAACAATGTGCCTTTCGAAATAGTCTATATGTGTGTATGGTGTGTATGTACTTGTGTTTGAGCAGATGTATATAAGCTGAATTTTTTATAAAATGGTTTAAAAAATTATAGCAAAACTTGTGTTTTATAAATTTAACAGTTTAACAAAAAAACCTGGTAATTTGTTCTCACTTTCCAAGATGGCATTGTAAAAAATTATAAGCCATATTATTCAATGTGATCAATAATGCAATATTTAATAAATTAGTAGTTTCTTATCTTGCAAATCTGACGCTTATATTATTCATAGTTATATATCAAAATTGTGTTTATAATTCATATTATATAATATCTATAATTTAAATATTCTTCATTCTTATATCGCATATATACGTAATATTTTGACCTGAAAATTATGTAAAATCACTTATTTATTGTGGCTATGATACGTGTATTGTTATTTCTTGAAAAATTCATTAATATACGTTGAACTCGATGAAAACGTTAAATAAAATCAATTTAAATCAAATCTCATCAAATCTCATTTAATTAAAAATATTACAATAATTTCTACCTGTCGTTGCAGTAACAATGATATTCCCGTCAATTGTTTAGCACTCATTTTCTCTCCATGAAAAATTACAGCAAACTGCACATTAATTTTCAATTCATACGGGCTGCTTTAATTTGAAACTTTTCAGAACACACTAAAATATTTTTCTATTTATCCGTGCCGGAATATAATTAACTTACCAATTTGCATCAAACACAAACAATTGTATAAAATAACTAATATACTGCAGTGAAAAAAAACATGCACAATCAATTTTCATGAATTTCAAAGAGAAAAATAAAGTTTAACAATTTTATAAACTTTGGAAAAGCGTCATAAGCCGACCTACGGTCCACAATTTATCCGCATTAAAAATGCATCAACATAAATCCCCTGCCTTTATTCTAAAATTCATCTCGCAGCTCTCGGCAACACAGACAAATTCATACGAAACCTTACCGCGAAAATAAAAGAATCGGAGAAACGCACTGCAGGGAAGAGAGAAGGAAAAAGAGAAGAAGAGGCGGCGGTGCCTGGCGGCGAAAGATGTAAAAAGATTGCTCGGAGCGTCCAAAAAGTGCAATTAAAAAGCTATTTCCCCCTCGCGGGAAAATTCTTTCTTCCGCACCTCCACCACTGCACGCAAGCGAGAGGTGGGAGAGCCTCCGGCAGGTTCGAGACGGCAGCCCAGGAAATAAATGTCTATCCGCGGAAGTTCCGAAGTTATTCTCTCGTTGCACGCATAAAATGTTATACAGAAACTACCTCATCGTTCGGTGCTTACCGTTCGCCGCGAGAAACCTTGCCCCCTGCCTGCTGCTCCCGTACCCCCCCGGTATAATCACACTTACAATTTTATACCGAGCTTCTCGTAAATTTCGACCTACTCGCGCTACTGCTCCTGCTCCTGCACAGTCTTTGGTCTCGACAACATCTTCGCTATTTTTTTCTTTAAGATATTCGATGCATTTTTGTAGTTATGTTTTATTGAGCCATCAGCTTTGCGTTGCTAAGCTAGTAAATAGAATATTAGCAAATTTCACGAGATCTCATTACGGTGGGGGTTTTTATTTTGTTAGATGATTGTCTCTGAATAAAGTTATATCTCTTTTATTTATTTTATATTTGATTATATCTGAGAAGGTAATAATGGGTTTTAATATGTAATTAAATGCCAAAAGTAATAAATTATGAGAGACAAAATTATTTGCGAGAGTGATTTGCGAAATAAAAATTTCTATATAATTCTTACTTTTTTTATCGCGACTTGTATTCATAAGTATTAAAAAAGGAAAATCTGATTTAAAAAAAATTGAGATTTTACCGACTCCTTGCAAAATTCCTCACGTGCAATCGCGGAAAAAAGTAAAACAAAGTTACTTACGCCAACAGCCCCAATCCCCTAAAAGTGAAAAAAAAGGAGGGGAAAAAGCCAACTTTTCCGCAAACTCGTAACCCAATAGTGTAACCAAAAAATGGTCGACGTCGGGAAGCGCTAGATTTTTCTTCGCAGAGCGAGAGGGGAGGAGAGAGAGAGAGAGAGAGAGAGAGCGACAGTAGACCAGCGCGCGGCGCAGCAGCTCTCGGCGAAACGTTTATACGGTTAATTAATTCTCGAGCGCATCGTAGCCTGCCACGTATAAAACGAACGCCCGGCGAAAGATCGAGAGAGGCTCGAGGGGGTAGTCCGCTATATATGTACAAGCGTTCTATGGGAGAGCTGCGCACCAGAGTGAGAGAGGGAGAGAGAGAGAGCCGGTAATCGCGGTAATAAAGCGCCTGTGCGAGACAGCGGAAGCGACGCCTATGCGAAATCGACTTGCTCCGACGGCGGTGGCGGCGTCGCGCGAACCCCGGTACTGCTGCAACTGCGGAAGGGAGGAGGAGGAAGAGGAGGAGGAGGAGACTGAGGAGGGCAGAGGGGCAGAGAGAGAGAGAGAGAGAGGGATAGGCGAGTGGAACGACGTTGGCCCAGCGTTGTAATTGCGTTCGGTGAAATTTCGCGTATAGCGCGCCATAGCCGCGGGCGTGATTGGTGCACGACGCAGACTCGCGCTCGTTCGCGCTCGGGCGTTCAAACTTGCCTTCGTGCATGTGGATGTGCGCGCCGGTGTGTGCACTTCCTGTCATTCCCTATCTCTCTTGCAACGCGTCTGCTTATTAATTATTGTTAGGAAAATTGGGGGGTTAAATGAAAGATTTTTGAGAGAGAGTTACATCGAGGCGGGTCATGCGCGTTATTAGTAGAGCGTGCGATTGAATTACTGCGAGTTCGCAGATTAGAAATTTAGGGAGAGTCGATAGTTTTGAAAGAGATATTTGGGAATTCGAAAATAACAGCGAAATATTGAGGAATATCTGTTCTGGAAAATTCTGGATATAGTTCAAATGTTTACACCTTATACAAGCAGTTATTGTCTGATCAATCGCTTAGCTATTCTACTTAATTTACTATTGGCATGCTTTTCGTCAATAAGAAAAGATAATACGTAAGTAATTATGAAATTTTTACTAATTCCTAACCCCCACATTCCTAAGAGATGCACTAGTTTTTGAATATATCAAAGTGAAATCGTTACTATAAATATTACGATAGCTGACAAAACAATATCTAACTGCAGCCCATTCCTGCGCGAGAATTCGATTCGGAAACTTGCGTCGACTTGCTGCACCTTCCTTGGGTATACATATACACGCTTGCCACCAACACCGATCCATAATCTCCTCCCCCCAAAAAAAAGGAGGCGAGTCCAAGGTTCAGGTCTTCCGCTTATAATTTTGTCGGAGCTTGCGGTGGCAGTAGTGGCAATAGTGGCAGCAGCGGCGGCAGCAGCAGCCCACGAAATTCTCCTTATCTCGAGCGATCTATCAAGGGGAGACTTGGCTATAGCTCGCCGAGGCCTATCCTTCCGTATATGATTACACAGGGGGGGGGCGTATATGTAAATCCCTGTCGGTGTGTGTGTGTGTGTGTGTGTGTGTGTGTATTCAAGGCGCCCGTGGCGCAGCGTGGCCCTTATGAAATTCAGATGTTTGCAAAATGAAAAGCTAAGCGCCTGCGCGCACCTTACTTCTCGCTCTCTACTCCTTTTTTCTCGGCTCGCTCTCCCTCTCCCCCCCCCCCCCCC